>MUZC01001659.1:181649-204035 GCA_002072015.1 Radix auricularia
GTGTCCTGGATATGTTACTGATCGTGTCCTGGATGTGTTACTGATCGTGTCCTGGATATGTTACTGATGGTGTCCTGGATATGTTTCTGATGAAAAAGACGTGGCCAGAAGTTCAAAGTTTCGCCTTTAAAGCACTAAACAGCGACGTCCAAAATAGGACGAAAAACATGGCCATGGACGTGTAGAATAATTCAATAATTCCCTATATATTTAAAACGAGAATATGATACTACCCCCAGCACACATTAAATAATTCAATAATTCCCTATATATTTAAAACGAGAATATGATACTACCCCCATCACACATTAAATAATACCATTCGTTCCTGAGCCAGTTAAACGACAAAGCAACAGGCCGTTCTCAACATTTTAAATTTAACAACAGACCGTCCTCCAAAGTGGGTTTTTATAATAAAAAAATTTAAAGAACAAGCAATATTACGAAATAGAATAATAATTTCTTAATTAATACACAGCAACCAGACACACCAGTAATACAGTCTGACCATGGGAACTCAATGGTCGAAAACATACTTTCGAAACGAACGACAAACGAAAAGAACTCATGCTTAAGGAAACTATTTGACATTTTTATTTCAGTGACTGACCCATAAATAATGTATTTTTATTTTATTTTAAAAATTCGTTTCAACAATATTAATTTAGCACGCTTATATGAGAAGCAGGAATTAATAGATACCCTAAAAATCCGTCAAGATATTTTTAGCCATTGAAGAAAACTTTCCAGTAGCACCAACATTAAAGTCATAGTAAGTCTAAATTATCGTTTTTTAATCAAACAATACATAGGTGTATTATGTGTTTTCGTTGCTTTTAAATTGGTTCCTTCGTCATGTAGATATATTCCTCCCTTTAATTTCATCTACATTTAAATGTTGCCCTTTTAAAATTTTATTTTTTGTGTTTTCAAACTTAAATTTTCAGATCATTTGATGAAATATTTTTTGAGTTTGTAAAGGAATTTTAAATACGCTCCCTACATAAATTTAATAAAAATGTTTTTTGTGTGAAAAAGTATTGATCTATTTGCTCTTGCCAAATAATGCTTTCCTCGTTTAATGATTAATTAGTGGACGAACTCAACTATTAAAAATGTTGTTGTGTGGGTGTCCCCAGTGTTATTTGGGAAGTTTAATTCATTTAGGAATAACTCTGTTTTTTCTATCAATTTAACGCGATAATGTTCTCTAATTGCAAACTTTCTTATGTTCGGCCGACTAGAGCATTTACTTTGTTACAAATACATGTATTATAATTATAAATTAATATATCTAAATCAAAAGAAATGACAAAAATTTCTTCCAAGTTTTCAGAAAAAGGCCCAGTTGGGGCTGATTTTAAAAGTTGCTACAAAATGTGTGCATCGTTAGCTTTTATATAATATAAATAACAATTATGCTGTCACATGTAAGATGTAAAATGAGTTAGTTTTTTATGCTCTCTCAACTATTAGACTTTTAATATTAGTTTTTAGTTTACTTCTATTATTCAATTATAAGACTATTTAAATACTACTATTGTAGCAGTGAAGCTCCTAGAACTCACTTAACTTCTGCTCCTACTAAATTCCAAATAATTCTACGCATTGTTTTTCTTAAAGCTCTCGTTTGTTCTATAAATAATCCTTTAAATTGCATTTTGTTACGGGTTGTCATCTATATATTAGTTTTTAGTTTACTTCTATTATTCAATTATAAGACTATTTAAATACTACTATTGTAGCAGTGAAGCTCCTAGAACTCACTTAACTTCTGCTCCTACTAAATTCCAAATAATTCTACGCATTGTTTTTCTTAAAGCTCTCGTTTGTTCTATAAATAATCCTTTAAATTGCATTTTGTTACGGGTTGTCATCTACAACCAAATACATTTCCTGTGGGAAGTTAGGTCACTATTGATTTTGATCAATTTCCTGTAAACAGACCAGCAAGTTTTATTTCAAGTTTAAGAATTAAATTAGATTCTACGTCTCTACTTATTCGAATGATTTGAGCGACGTGTTTACTCTAGATTAAAACAAAAGTAATCAACTTTAGTAAAACGACTATTTTTTTATTATAAAAAACTAATGACATTAATGTGATCTACACCAGAGCCAATTTGTCACAATAGTTATATTGCAGCAGAAAGTCAAGAACCTGAAGCTGAAATGTCTGTCAAAAAATTCTGGCTGGTTGATATGAGAAAACTATTTGATGCATCCAATTCCCGTATATGAATAGGCTAATGGTCTAAAATATTGTGTACCATTTACTAGATCCCTTGAGTGTTCACTGACTATCAACATGTCAAATGTGCGTTTGTTTCCGGCTCAGGTCAAATGTATAAGAAAATGATCGAAATGTATGTTATCTTATCTTAGATATACAGACGCTCCTTCTATGCAGAAGATAATTGCAAGTGATGCAGCGGTCACAGGCAACGGCTATAGGGGTTCCACGCATTGCCCCAGCCGCCTAACTATTGTCTAGTTAGGTACCCATTCGGAGCTGGGTGACTCGGGGACTCCTCAGGCCCCGAGAAAAATCCTCACATTCGTGTGGATTCGAACTCGTGACCATCAGTATGACAGTCGAGGGCGCTACCTCTCGACCACCACTACTTGACCACTTAACATTGATTTTTATGTTTATTTTGGCGTGGGGGGGGGTGTGATTTAACCATGTTCACCAACTGCAGGCAGATCAAGTGAATGCTATTTGGTGCATTTTATTAATTTATCTATTTATTTTTTGAAAGAGCAACACCATATTATATTTTTATTAAACACTTTATTTGAAGTCTTTTACACATTAATCCTGGCATGTTTCTATCAATTAAACTATAAACATGAAAACTGCTTTGAAATTATTCTCGCGACGAAAGTCTAAAGTATTTCAATTAACATTCGCAAATCTCAACATTCCAATCTACAGGATCATCATTCCATAAAATTACATAGCCTACAAATATTGCATTGCTAAATTGCTAGTAATAATCTTGCAAGTTATAAGTCCTCTTACAACTATTTCTTGTTCTTATAATTATGCACAGCACATTATCATGTCTAAATATAAATAAATATCAAGAATAATTCATTTAATTTATGACAATAAGGGTTCATCTATTTAGGAAAGATTTCTACAACATGTTTGTAAACTTTTAATACATTTAAGATAAGTTTTTTCTCTTCACTTTATCTTGTCTAAATTTTAGTTACAAACGGAAAACAAAGTATTTCAAACATGGAAACCTGAAAAAAATCAAAATCATAAATATTGTACACATTTAAACACTTAACATCTGAGTAAAACCCAAATCTGTACATTCAAATCTTCTTTAAGGCTCCAATAAACTTCAACAGTTGATGTCGTCACTGTGCCACTGGTTGTAAAGTTTGAAGCTCAAAAACTTCAATCTCTTCAACATTTCTGTTTGCTGTTGGATCAAATAAATATATTTGTCAGTTAAGGCCTTAAAAAACATAAATGATAATCATAGATAATTGTAACACTTGTCAGAAGTTATTTGCCGCGGTTATGCAATGGTACAGAAAAGGTACAGTACTGGCAACATGATGATCAGACAATTTCTACAAATATTTGCATAAATTACTGCATTTGATGAACAATACACTAGGACTAGACGCTGGTCCGGAAGCAACTGACATGAGTTTAAAAAAGGAAGTCGCTTAATTCTAGCAAAAAGAACGTTTTTTTCCGACTGTAGTTGTCTTCACCGACTTTAGGCTCTATCTATAGTGCAGCGTAGTCCGAGTATAATTATCCGATGACCCACATAGGGGTTATATCGTGGCTTAGGGAACACTCCTAGATAAGTAGCTTCAGCTCTAGGGATGTGAAGACACTGGCAAAAAGTTTACCAGATTATGCTTGTCCGAACATTCCTGACAGAAACTAACTCGTAACGCTCAAACATTGTTTAACACAGAGACTGAGCACTATCCCACAAGGAGTTACATAGAATCGGCGTGCGAGGAGACATTACTGATTCCAAATATAGCTTCTTTGAAACAGTCAAGGTGTCAATCCATGTAAGCACTCAAAAAGTGTGTAACTAACCGTAACTACTCACAAGAAACTGCAATTTTATTATTCAGCGCTAATTCTTTGTTTTTCTAAATAAACTAAGCTTCCGTTTGTAAGCCATGTTCAATCTGACATATGATTATGTATAGTTATCAATCTTACTTTTTATATAATTCACGTAAACGACCATGTGCAAATGAGCACGACGATTGACGCCCGCTGGGGTCGAAAGATCACAGTGGGCAAGCGGAGTGGGATAAAATGAAAAAAAAAAGGTGGATGGGGGTTTGTGGCAACAATACTTCTTGCGTTCACTTACATTGTAACTTCACAGAATAAAATATGATTCGTGGTGTAGTGGTTATTACGCCCGCCTTGCATGCGGAACGTCCTGGGTTATATTCCCAGATGAAATAATGTTGAAACAAAATTAAATATTTTTTTCTGCTTTTTCTATTCCGAATGTTTGCGAACATGAATAACCTAGAGTCAGAAAATCGCAATTTATGGTTGGCAAGGCTGGTAGTAAATCGTTGGGGGCATTTAACAACAACCCCTGTGCACATGTCACCACGTTTACACGCTTTTTTCATTGATTTATGTTGCTGTTTGTGTCCATCCTCTCAACCCCCCCCCCCAACCAACCCCGTTATTTTCCCTATCTATGATGAGCAAGTCTGCGGTAAGTACTACCCCGCGGTTCATCTTGTATAATACAATTCTCCAGAAATGAGAACAAGCACAAGACGACGTGAGCAAGCGAACATAACGAATGACACTCGCTTGGGTGGTGGATGGGGAGGAGAGATCAACCGCAGGCGCATGTCTTGAGACCAACAACGCGTCTTGCGTTCACGCACGTTGTTATCTCTTCGTGCTTCTGTTTGTGTCCGTTCTCCCCTACCTCGTTCTTAGCATTATCTATGAACAAGTCTGTGGAAGATGCTACACCGCGGGTCGTATCTAGTACCTTATATTGTACAAATTTGTGGTGCCAACTCCAGTAAGTTATATATCAATGGGACCAAAAATTCCAATTATGGAAAAATTTACCTGGAGGTCTGTATCTGCCCCTAGCAATGGGCCTTCTAAAGTGAAGCCGAACCCAGGAAAAGAAGATAGTCAGTATATTTCCTTGGGTAATCATGTTTGAAATGAAGATAAAAAATCCTTGAAGTGAGCAGACAATACAGAATATGTATTGGAAAGATATCCGGGCTGATGCAAATGCACAAAAACTGAAAAGCCAAGAAAAACCTGAAAAAATTAATTTGAAAACGTTACAGGTAAGAAAACAATTAGTAATTCAATTTAATAGTAACATTTTATTTTAAAAAATTGAAACTAGCACTTCAATAATAGCAATTTTAATTTAATTAACTGATAAATGATAAATAAGTGTTTGTTTCACAAATGAAATATTATTAAACCATTTTTATAGGCTCGAAATTAAACATTTATTGTTTTATTATGCTTCTCTATGTACTTTGGATCTTAGAAAATTTGAATGTCCACACAAAAATCACTTTCCAAAAGATTCAATTTTTCACCACAGATTTAGATCTAAATACTAAAAAAACACTTTCTTCTTTTAAAAAATTTGAATGATTTTTCTTAGGGCTGTTATCGATTAATTTAAATTTAATCGTTAACTTTTGAAAAATTACCGAATAATTAATCGATAATTTTGATTAAAGCTAAAAAATAAGATTATGAAGTCATTAAACTGAAAATTTCAAGGGAAGTAACAAAAACAGGGAAGTAGCAAAAACAGGCAATTAACATTTTTTAATTTAAATATAAGTAGTTCAATATAATGCCAATGAATTAAAATTTTGTTAAGTTTACGCTTTTAAATTTTTTTTTTTAAAGGAGAAGCTTGTACGTAAAAAAAAAATAATAAGGGTATTACGCGTCAAAAATGACGGAAGTTTTAAAAATAAAATTAATATATTTCAGCTTCAATCTCTTTATTTTGAACAAATGTTCATCAGAAAAAAATCATTAAATACAACGTAAAAAAAAAATGTATGTATGATTGTTTGTCCTTTATGGCTCACTAAACCATTCAAAGTAGTGATTATTTTCAATATAATTTGCACCGCACGACAAATTTACAGACTCAACGTGACTGAACTCCTCTTGCTGGTATTTGGTCATCGAAAGCTGGAGTGAACTCCAGTGACCCGTGGAGGTCAACTATAGCAGACAATTACATACAAAAAAAGCTAAAAATTAATTAAATTACAGAACATTCGATCGATCTGAAATTCTGATTCAAACCATTGTTAAGTAAAGCAAGTCTATGTGCGAAATTCCAGCTTGAATCATGCGAAGTGGGTCATCTTGTACTTTTGTTTTTCAGCAGACAGACCCCGACAAAAAGACGGTGCAGTTAATAAAAATTTGGCTAACATGAAATTTTGTTTGCTTGTTTAATGTTGTGGTCACAGCAACCAGTTTTTAAAAATGCTACCAACAAGGCCCGACGAATGATGGGCATAATTGTAGAGTGACCTGTGGAGTTCATGATAGGACAGCACAATATCCACATCAACTGACTCCAAAGTGAAAATGAAACGTTATTTCATCCAGAGTGTATGTACTGAAACCCTTCCTCCCCACCACCATGGTATGTCCAGAGACCCTACTTTCCCCCCACCTCCGTCTGTCAGAGACCCTATGTTCTCCCTCCACACCGTGGTCCGTCCAGAAACCCCACCTCTCCCCCATATTGCGGTCTGTCCAGAGTCACTACCTTCCCTCCACCGCGGTTTGTCGAGAGACCCGCTGTCTCAACCGGTCATATATGCGTATCTCGTCAAAAATACTATACATAATAGATAGAATATATAACACGTAGAAACAAAGTTTTTGACTATGAATCCCACGCGCACCGCTCAAAATAAAGTCTTGGAAAAATACTGCACAAAAAATAACGTTTTCAACGTCCGAATAAATTTGTTCAATACGGAATTGAGATTTTGCTCCACTAGTAATTGGTTGTAGGAATTTGAGGGACTAATCGGCTATCGAGGCCCATGCAGAAAACTGCCTTTTATTATAATACGAGCATGACAGCCGTCCAAGAACGTCCCGCTCTCGTTTCGGTGGCATGTTGTACCTTCCTCCAACAGCCGTCTTTACTGGCCTTAAATGTGCATCTCGCCAAAAATACAATTCTTTAAATTTATTTAGTAAACACATAAAACCAAAGTTATTGACTGTAAATCCCAAATCGAACTGCTCAAAATTAAGTCTTGGAAAAAAATATTGCACAAAATATAATTAGTTTATCTGTGTAAACTTTTTAATATGTAAATGAGATATATTTTTCCCGATTGGCTGTGTGAGTTTGAGGGGCCAATGCTAATGACTATCGATGACTGGATAGAAAATTGCCTTTTATTTTATAGGATATACCCATTGACTTTTAAATACTTTTGGTCAGACACTTATCCAGTTCGATAACCTTCAGTCTCATATGCAATTGTGAGTCTAAGTTTGACAGCTGTGAATATCTATGGATTTCTTCAAATAGCGCCTCATGTCTTCTGTTACCTTTCAAAGCCAAATATTAAGATAGTATACTAAAGATCAGTGGTAAAGTAAAGATTTATTCTTAACACACTCTCTTTGGTCGGGAGATTTTCATACATATAATTACTGAGATTTCGGAATCTTAACGTGAAATTGTTTTTCACGATTCCTTATAAAGTGTGTTTTCATTAGGTCTGGCCTTTAAGTTATAACGTTATGATGTTACTGTAGTGAAAATAAATTAAGTTTCAGATATTTAATTTTGTGAATAGTGAAAAATCAGAAAATAGATGACCAATTATTTCATAATTTTATTTTATTTCCCAAATTGACCGCATTTATCGTTACTTAATTTACGTGCTATCATTTTTAAAAAAAATATTACTTACCCAACAGATTAGAATATTTTATTGCAGTGACAATAATGATTGAATACCTATTTCTACCTGCAACTCTTTTAAGGCTCAATTGATACAAGATATAAAAAAAAAAGTGCGATGTTAAGGACGAGAATAAAGGCAACTGGAATGACAACGGCATAGTGGAAGGCAGAAAGTTTCATCCAACAACTGAGGAAAGAAAGATAAAACTACTAGATACAATTTTAATAGAAATACAAATTAAAGAAATTTATGTTAATAAAATAAAAGTTTTTAAAAGTTTATTAGTTAGTACGCAAATGGTTTTAAGAAGTGGGAAGCGTAAGGAGAATGCTTTTAAATTTAAATTTTTTTTTTGGTTTCCTTTTATCTTTTTAATTTAACCATCGTTTGAAAGGTTTTTGGATATAATTTGTTGTTTCTAACTACAAATTCTTTATATGTAAGCATGAGATATAACTAAAAGTATGTTCAATTTAATACACACTACACAACAGAGTAGCATAAACATTGACATATTACATAGAGATACATACAGATAATCTACAAATTAATTGATTTAATTACAGTACATTCGATCGATGTGAAATTTTGATAGATCATTTTAATTGTTGCCATGAGTCAGCCTGCAAAATTTCAGGCTTATTGGCGACCGGGAAGTGGGTTAAAAATCGATCCAAAATTTTAATGACATAATACTGAAAAGCAGACGTTGCGAATTAATATACAAGTTTTAAAGGTTTTTAAAAGGGCAATGAATTTGCCATTGCAGTTTCAAATAAATATTTTAAAAATATAAAAAATTGGAGAAAAATAAGATTAAACTTACTAATATTGTCCCCCAATATATAGTTCATGGTCAATAGCTAGTACAATAACCACTGGTATGATTGGTGGAGCTGAATTTGAAAAAAGCAACAACTTTTTAATTGAAGCTAATTATTGAGAAGTATTTGTTTATTTTAAAAAATCAATTGCTGCAGCAAAAAACTACACATAATGAAAGCTTTTCAAAAATAAATTAGAAAAACTCAAAGTTTTGGCACATTCTGCATGTGATTAGGCATTTAAGATACGTGAAGTAAACTCCATCACGTTTTAACGAGCCTTTTATTTGCCAAGTGTACAAAATGGCATTTGTAGACTAATTCTTAAAAAATAAATTCGAATTAATGTTCTAGACAAAAGGGTCGTAAAGAGTAGCGATTTCAGTTTTAAAATCTTGCTTAAATTATATTTCATTAACAAGCTTGTCTTAAGACGTACAGCGAGTTCTACTTGTATTCCAGCTAAGATTCATATGTATATCCCATTAGTAAGATATTTCTAAATAAAAATAGCCAGTCTTTTTTGCAATTAACAGTATTAACTACTTTTTATAGAATAAATGCATTATTTAATCTGAGAGTCAGTAAATGTTAAAAGTGAAGTCAGCGTTACTTGACATGATGAAGCTACTGAAATCTGTGTTTGTTTACATTATCACATATCAGAATAAAAATGTTTTCACAAAACGTATTGCGTCATCATTGGAATGCGTCAATGAAGTATAAAAAATAAATAAGCACTTCGTGCCTATAAAAAAAATAGATTGAGAGAGAAGGAAAGGGAAATGTTCAACGGGTGAAAAAGTTGAGTGAAAGAAGATGACAAAGATAAAAAACATGGAAATTAGCGAGTAGTTGATATTTTACTCCAAGCTGAAATATAAATTAACAGCATAATCAAGTAGTTAGGAGAGCTTAAGTTCCAGATTTGTGTTAAATAAACAAGCAACACAATTCCTTGCACCATCATCCAGATGAATGAGACCAGGATGAGATAATGTAAGAGAACAGCTACGACAATACATCCAGCGTGGGACGACGTCTGTGTCACTCCTGCCAGGAACACGACCCAGGTCATAAGGAGCGCCAGACACAACTGGAACGATATCTTCTGAGGTAGTTCTTGTCGAAAACGTCTGAATCACACAGAAATTAATTATGGTACATTCAATCGACATGAAATTTTGATACAATGCATAGTTTAGTGACAAAGGACTAGGCGCAAAATGTCACGGAAAGTTGGTCACTTTTAAATCCTTTATATTAACGTCAACGTCTTGATTGTCTCCCATTGTCTGACAGGCGGAAAAACAAAAGTACAATTAAACAACCGTAAAATCAAAGTTTTTTTTTGAATACTAAAAATCCCTTATATATCAGACAGAGCTAAAAGTAGTGATTATATTCAAAATAATATGCACCATACGACAAACAGTAACAGACTGAACGTGACTGAACTCCCTATAGAGAAATACGTGGACGGCTGGAGATGTGGTCACAGATAGTTGGACTGAACTCCTGCAAAAACGTGGATGCCAACAACAACAGAAGGCAACCATACAGATATCTAGAGATAAACCAAACGTGCATTAGTTTAATAATTACGGTGCATTCGATCGATCTGATATTTTGATACAATACATTGTTAGTTGACACGAGTCTATGTGCAATTGATATCATCACGGGAAGCAGGTAATTTTTTACTTTTGTTTTTCCGCTGGACAAAGAGAGACAAAGGCGATGGTGAAGATAATATAAGGGGTTTAAAAATGACCCACTTTCCGTAATCCTATTGAGCTGATATTTTGCACATGGACTTGTGTCACTTACCAATGCATAGGATATTAAAATTTAAATCAATTGTAATTAAATTAATGAATTTTTAGTTTATCTCTATGTATCGCTTTGTAACCGCCTGCTGTAGTAATCTCTGGTCACTGGAGCTCAATCCTGCCATCAATGACCATAGCAAGGGGAGTTCAGTCACGTTTAGGCTGTTGTAAATGTTTATGCTAGTGTGTCACGCAGTGCGTAGTATATTGAACATAATTAAACAAAATGAGGGATGAGACTTCAATCAGGCTTATAAAAAAGTAAAGCGAAAAGACGTAAACGAGGTAGGAGCTAGCCTGACAGGACGTAACAAAATAGCGAACGTTTCGGAAAAGAGCCTTCCTCAACGGACAATACACAAATAAAATGAATATAAAAAAAGATTTTAAAAAATTAAAACTTAGCTGCGGTGAAATGCAAAGAGTCAATGAAAGTCAATACTTTCAATACCTCTTATGATTTCACCGCAGCTAAGTTTTTATTATTTTATTTTTTATAATCGTTTTATTTTATATATGTGTGTGTGTGTGTGTGAATGTCTGAGTGTTATGTTTGTATATTTATTGGTGTAAATATTTATACATACAGGCATTTTTTTTTTACACATATTTAATGTAACTTTGGTTCTGAAGATTGAACTTACTTGAACGACAGGAAAGAGATTATCGAAATTAAAAGTCCACCAATTGACATACTCGGTCCCAGAAATGAGATAACTTCAAAGGCCACTTCACTATTATTTTTTAGAGTCTCCTGGTCATAAAAACTCTGAGAAAATTTAAATATGTTATTATCTGTTCATATCATTGTTTAAATGAACAGACACTTAAAATGGAATTTTACGTTACCATTTAATGTTTCTTTACTTGTGTTTACACTGCTTAAAAAATTTGGGAGAACTGAACGCAAACCAACATTTTTTAGATATAACAGATATCAAAATAGATGTCAACCATGAGATATAACAGATATACAACAGATGCCTACCATAAGATAAAACAGATATAAAATAGATGCCTACCATGAGATATATCATTTATAAAATAGTGCCTACTATATGATATAACATAATCAACAGATGCCTAGCATGAGATATAGCAGACATACAGCAGATGCCTACCATAACATAGCAGATATACAACAAAAGCCTACTATGAGGTATAACAGATATACAAAAATTGCCTACCATAAGGACAGCAAAGTTTGTAAGATGATCACAAACACAAACATCCCTGCCGTCTATGGTTTGGTTATACAAACATCCTTCACTGGACCAGCCCCCAGCACCAGACTCAGCATCAAAGTCCCAGAAAACACAAGTGGTCAAGCCTGGTCTCTCATTTGTCGGCACCTGCTTGACTGGCAGGAACATGGTCTGGACAGTGTAAGGGTCAAGGTCGGTGACCGGCTGACCATCAAACAACAGCTGTTGATAATATAGGAAGCACAATTTTAAATAATACGTTCCCCTGCACAATATTATACGTTTCTATTGGCATCATGTAATGACACTCATTCACAATTCTCTGAAATATACATGAAAATAGCATGACACTAGATTGTATTAAGGTATAAAACTTAAGAGTATTAGTTTTGATAATTTGAGTAAGAATGTAGTTATCAACTCAGTTATCTTAAAAGTCCACAAAAGTATTTCGTACTTACTTGTGCAGCTATCACACTGCTGTTAAGAGTTCTAATTCCCTTGTTGCTCATTTCTACACAATTCTCAAAGAGCCTTGTATCCCCGTAAACATTTATCACCAGCCGGATATTGTTGCCGTTATTCTTCACGAGTGCCTGTATTTAAATTTATTTTAAATGTAGCCTATTTTTTTTAAAAGGACGCGATTCTACTGAAGTATACAGTCGTAAAAATATAACACGTTTTAATCTGATACATTATTATCTAGGGATGCTAAATTTATGCCTGGGTGAAAACATGTGTTGACAATGTAGAACTAATATACGCCATAAACAAAGTCTTAAGAATATGGGTGCTGGTTATTTAAGCAAAATCACGGCCTTTGTTAGTAAAGTTATTTTAAGGTAATTTTACTAAAAGTATTAGGACAATTTTCTCTTAAGCAATTTTTAAAAATTATAATTATAGGTATAGTCATGCAATAATCTAATATTATTTAAATTAACGCTATTTAAGAAGTAGAATAGCTGGCATGCCTTTTATGAGTGACTTCTCATTCATTCATAATGTAGAAATGTTTAAATAAAATTATGTAACTGCTCACGCAAAATAAACATTTCTAGCTAACTAAAACTTATTTTAAAAAATCAGTAGGTTTAAAAAAAACTCGTTTAAAAGTGTTTGAATTTAAATATCACAACTACATTTCAGTAGATCTGATATAACAATTTGCATTTTATGAGAATAAAACGTCACTGGGTAACAAATTGATTTTGAAATATTTGTTTCTATTTGCTTTTTTTTTTAAAATAAAAACTTACTTGAATGAAATCTACTTGTAAAAGAATTGAAACCACGACATTTTCATATTCAGGCCGATCATTTGTAAACGATGTGATTAGATTTTCTGAATTCAGAACTTCGGCTGTATTACTGGACATGATCTGATAAAATCAAATAAGATGGGTGATTTAATTAAAAGCCGCAAATGGCAAAAGCTGCTAAATAAATACATTGCCAAATAAACCAGATGATTTAATTTCACACTAGATTCTAATCTTACCTTAGTTCCCAAAACCAACGTGCTATCATTCACATTTCTGAGGTCCCAAACTTCCAGACCAAAACCTCCAGCAAATATTTTCTCACAACGTTGTTCAGGCTTAATGTCAACGTGACGTCCTAACTGATGCAGACTTTTAAAAATTCTAAAGTAAGAACCAAAAACATTTGGTAATAAGGGCTGTCAATATTGTTGAAAAATCCTGCCCGGGTACCCGTCCAAAATTTGAACGGGTTCACGGGTTACCCGTTCGAAATGCCTCAAAATTCTTTTCATTATGCCCACAAATTACTTCCATTAACCTTTTACTGCTTTGTTGTGGAAATGCAAATTTTGATGTACTGAGTCAACGATGGGAAAATGATGACATTGAAATACTACTGTAGTACAGTGGTGTAAAAACAATTAGCAGAGGGGTGTTAAATGCATTTTTGAGGGAGGGGGGTGCGTTAATCGTATAATGACATGACGGATTATTTTTAGTTCATAGCAGTAGTTGACAACTGTTTTAATTAAGTAACCTTTTCAGGGCTTGTCCTTAGTGGACCCATCCCCCAGCATTTACTTTTTTTAATACAGTGAAGATTGTTCAATGGTTAAAATATGATTTTTTAAAACACACACACACACACACAAAACAACAGAGTATAGCATGTGTTTATTTCTTTTGAAGTATGACGGGGAAAGAATTGGAGACATGTAAGTGTGTGTGTGTGGGGGGGGGGTAGATAAAAGAAATTGGCGCTTCTCAATCGGTAACAAAGACGAGCGGCGTATTTCAAATTCAAAACCAAGTCATTTCTAGAAATTCCTAGTTATCTCTCGTGTCCTATTTTGTGTCATACTCGAGTGCACGGACCCACCCCCACCATTTATTTTTGTTATAGTAGTAAAAATCATTCAACGATTGAAATATTTTTTTTAAAGTATGGTTTGGATATGAGTGGAGACACATGTGAGTGGGGGGGGGGTCAGTCTAATCTATAGATAACAACATTTGCTTCATCATTCGGTAACAAAGATGAGCGGCATATTTTAAAGCCAAGGTCATTTATTCTAACCCTTCCTAGTTAATAGTAGTTATCGGCGTTGCGTACTATTTTCCTCACTTTAAAAATTCAAAGAACTAAAACGTTTTTTAAAAATGATTTTTGTATCATGTTCCTGGAAAAAATGTGTATGCAAATATTTTGTAGTTAGTCAAGACCGTGTTTCATTTCCATTTAACGCTTATTTCTTTTTGAGCGTTTTCATGGTTAAATTAAGACGTATTTCTTAGTAGACTATATATTTGAAACCAAAAGTTTTTAATTTGATAAATTATTCGCGATCCTAAATTTGAGCACAGAAGTGACACAGTTAAAGCACCGGTTGTAAAGATATTGCAGTAACATTTTCACGGGTACCCGTGTGCCATTTTAAAACCCGGGTAAATGCTCGGCAACGGGTACCTGGGTCCCGGGTACCCGTTGACAGTCCTAATGGTGATAGAATTATGAAAAAAGTTTGAAACCTCTTCTAACAAATCAAAGTAACATGTATAAGGCACAGTGCACTGGCGGCACAGATATCCTTAATTTTTAATGGAAACAATAAACCAAATAAAAGGAAGCATTTTTAAAATGTGAGCATTAGTTGCAACACATATAATAAAAAAATAATTAAATCACAAAGTCAAACTCTTGTTGACATCTGAGCACAGACCGATTTAAGGCAGTTCCTAATCTCTGGGATTCTTTCAAGACATGATCTGGGACGTCTGCCAAGATGGAAGCCACGTCCATCATTCCCTGTACCGTGGCTGGGGTCATGACCTGGATGCAGCTCAACTTCTGGAAAATGTCTGCGATGTAAGTGACGTCATCAGCTGTGACACTGCTGACGTTAGTCTCCAGTAAAACTTTTCTTGTCATGTTCACGTTTTGTTCACCATTCAACTCTGTCATTTTGAACTGTGTTTATTGTAAAACAAATTGAAGATACAATGCTCAACATTTTATGAAATATCCATTTAATATATATAATTTTCATGGTTCAACGATGCCGAACACCAAGCAAGCTGTCTAACCCCACAGACCAATCAGCTGGCAAGAAAAGGAAGTTAATAGGGTTGGGGGTAATCGAGACCAACGATGTCTTAAATTGAGGTCAATTACTTTCTTCTTTCAGAACAACTGAATAGCATGTATTTTGTAGTGTAGTGGTTATTACATTTGCCTAACACGCGGAAGGTCGTAGGTTCAAGCCCAATCTAAGACATTACTTTTTTAATTTTTAAAAATGTTTGTGTTTGTGCCCGTTCATTTCCCACTATCTTTTCGAACACGACTTCGCAACACGGCCTGTAAGCTTTGTTTCTCGACATTGGCATAATAACTTCGTGCTCTCCGTTGTGCTCAGTGACAGCAAGTAGTCACGCACTCTCCTCAACAATTACTTTCATAAAATGTCACCCGTCTCTAAATCATTAGCGGCGTGTGCTACGACGCGAGTCGGCTAGTTTAATATGTTTCAAAACATTACCATGAAACAACCAGTTGTACGAAACAAATTCATAAAACCTCTAACCTACAAGCAGTTTTTAAATGAAAGATCCCTGGAGAAAATTGACAAGTCTCTTAATTAATTTAAATAATTTTGTTTTAAATGTACAAGCTGAGCAACGAAAATAAGATTAAATAATGAAAAGTTCAACCAACCTGAGCCAAAGCCTGCAGTGCGTATGTCAGATCAGTTCTCTGAGTCTGACTTGCTGAATAGTCACACAAGGGGTTCACTCTCAAGACACTCCAATAAAGTCCAATAACCTTATCTCCCTTACAGCTAACAGTCACCAATGGTTGGCGATCTATTGAAAAGATTTGTATAATAGTATAATTAAGCAGAACAAAATTTAATACTATGATACATTTTCTTTTTTATTTTAATTAGAAAATACAAATATACTTTCACATGATATAAATTATAATCTAATTAAAAATTAGAAATACCACTTGGAAATAAATATGGACTCTTCCAGACTATTCCTATTGTAGGTTTGGGGAGGTCGCATTTGTCATTGGTAATGTTGTCAAATAGTATTAGAGGCCAGCACCAGTCAATGCTGTGTACTTGGACAGATTTGACATTGAAATGTGGAAGCGTGGCCTGGCTATTAAGCTTAGGGAAAAATTGTAAACAGAAAATTAAAAATTATTCACTCGAATATTTGCGAAGCATAAGGGAAATCAAGAGATTTACAGAAACATGAGATTATTATAGACAGAGCAAATTGTAGAGAAATATGAAAAGAAAAACATTGAAAGGGTTGACAAAATAAAAAATATGGCATAGATAAACGATTCTACACATTAATTGAGTCGACGCAATATAAATTGGGCAATTTTACAAAACTTTCTGACCCTTGAGATGCCATAGCGGACATGGGGTTACTGCATTGGTCTATAACATTCATGAGATTACATCTGAGTGTTTGAATCTTACCTTAAGGAAACTTTTCTTTATATCTCTTGATGCCAGTGTTAGGTTTGTCTCATTCAAATCTTTAATTGTTTGTGTTTCAGAGATCTTCTGGTAGACATACGCCACAAGACTCTTTCTGTCGTCATTGGGGGATTGTCTGTTATATAAATAACGACAGATAAAATATGTTAAAGTACAATCCTTTATTCTATTTATATCTAATAACTGATTTTAAAAAAGCTAAGTGACTTAAAAAGTTAACAACACAATTTATAGTTACGTTACTATGTACACAAATATTAACTGATTTATTGGAAGTACATTTTTAAACTTAATATGAATAAATCTGTTTCATTTATTTCACATTTTTTATATCGCTATTTTCTTGTTCAGGAATATTACATATACTTTTTTAAATTGAAATAATTATTACCATTATTTAAAATTATTACAATAAACCTTGCTATGTACAAATCTACTGCTTATGAAAAAAATTATGTTTTTCTGTCGCAAACGTTATTTTCTTTTGTAAACAAACGATTTTTCCAAATGTAACACACTTAAAAAGCATTGTTTTTACCATAAAACACTTATCTCAGATATTCATGAAGTCTGCAAATTATAATATATTGGATAATTGTCGTGAAGTTACAGACCCAGTTGGATTATGTGAAGGTGTTCTGTCAGTGACATCATAACCTTGCGTCGTCCATTGGTTGAGTAACGAAGCCTTGAGCATGTTCACAGAAAGTTCGTCTGCCACGTCACTGGACATCAGGTCAATAAGGAGGGAATAAATTTCGTAATCTGGGAATAAATTAAAAAATTTATAATCTTAACTTGGCTGAGACATAAAGATCTGTCACAACTAATCTTAACTTGGCTGAGACACAAAGCTCTGTCACAACTATCTAATCTTAACTTGAGTGATACACAAAGCTCTGTCACAACTATCTAATCTTAACTTGGCTGAGACATAAAGCTCTGTCACACCTATCTAATCTTAACTTGGCTGAGACACAACGCTCTGTTACAACTATCTAATCTTAACTTGGCTGAGACATAAAGCTCTGTCACAAATATCTAATCTTAACTTGGCTGAGACACAAAGCTCTGTCACAACTATATAATCTTAACTTGACTGAGACATAAAGCTCTGTCACAACAAATCTTAACTTGGCTGATACACAAAGCTCTGTCACAACTATTTAATCTTAACTTGGCTGAGACACAAAGCTCTGTCACAACTAATCTTAACTTGGCTGAGACACAAAGCTATGTCACAACTAATCTTAACTTGGCTGAGACACAAAGCTCTGTCACAACTATCTAATCTTAACTTGGCTCTGACGCAAAGCTCTGTCACAACGTATCTTAACTTCGCTGAGACGCAAAGCTCTGTCACAACTAATCTTAACTTGGCTGAGACACAAAGCTCTATCACAACTATCTAATCTTAAATTGGCTGAGACACAAAGCTCTGTCACAACTATCTAATCTTAACTTGGCTGAGACGCAAAGCTTTGTCACAACTAATCTTAACTTGGCTGAGACGCAAAGCTCTGTCAAAACTAATCTTAACTTGGCTGAGACACAAAGCTCTGTCACAACTATCTAATCTTAACTTGGCTGAGACATAAAGCTCTGTCACAACTATCTAATCTTAACTTGGCTGAGACACAAAGGTCTGTCACAACTATCTAATCTTGACCTGACTGAGACATAAAGCTCTGCTCTTTTTTTTATTGTTAATTATTATTTTCATTTTCAAATGGTAAAAGAAAAATACAAAAGTTAAAGAACTGTTTTTTATCATATTTTAATGAACCACAATTACATATTTTACTACCTATATGCAACATGGCTGTTTAATTATGTATTTGAATTTTAATAATGCTGGCTGGTGTCCATGGTGTGGTCTACTATTTATGGATCTTACTGTCGATCAATGTGTCGATTGTATTGTATTTTTCCTTGTAATTACTTGAATAAATAGGTAGCTAACCATTATGTAACCCTTTCTTTAATAAACAAACCTGTAAGCCGTAAAAAGACAACATCTGATTGTTGTATGGAGCCGGCTCTTATATTATTGACCTCACAGTGAAAGTATTCGTTGAAATCAATGTCACAAACATGTGAGCTAGTGTCGTTATACTGGGGAAATATTAAAACTATATTTGATTAGTAATTTGTTAAAGCTTAAATTCTATCAAAATTCATAACTGAGTTTCCATATAAAACAACAATTTTTCTGCTTTAAAAATGCCGTAGTTATATAATGCCCTGTCAGATTTTATATTTTAATTTCTTAAAATCTCAAATCTTCACATGTTTAGTTATGTCGCTTTGTTTGATTATTTTAAACCAAGCTTCAACTCCTGTTTTTGTTTCATAAATACTTTTGAGAGCCCTTGATGTAGTTACAATAAAACAATCGTACCTGTCCTATTGACGTAACACATTCAATAGAGACGTTCCTATGAATGGAGGTTGAATCAGGAGAAGTGATACCAGCTAAGAGACGTGCAACTTCTGAAGAGACTTGGAGCTCGTTACAGCTTAATGTCACGTGTGGCCAGTTGGCGGTGGTTCTCAAAGTTGGTTCAGACGACTCTGAAACTTTGAAGTCGCCATTAGCGGTAGCTTGTTTGATGACACATATCTATAAATATTTCCTTGGTAAAAGCGAAGTATGTCGACCGTGACGTCACGGTCATGGCGGCCTTCTTTGTTGTTATAACAAGTCTTTTAAAAAGCTTTAAAATTAAAATTCTATAGCTATACCTAACCCAAACCCTAAAACCTTCAATTTTCCGAAAATTCTAAAGCTATACCTAACCCAAACCCTAAAACCTTCTATTTTTATATACCTTTTAGAATTTATAGAACTTTCTTTTCCAGCCATCGGTAGCGTCGTGACGTCACGGTCGAAATACTTTGCTTTAGTCATTTCCTTTTCAAAATATGTGATTTCATCTGCATTTAGCTGCATAAACTTACCTTTTTTGCATACTTGGATGGGTTCATTACTAATTAGGATACATAGTAGGAGACTGGATATCTGAAAAAACAGGAATCCCATTTGTTAAATCAATTTTTTCTTGTAATAAAGCTTTAGAATGGTCTTCAACAACTGATTTTTTTAAAAAAACTGATTGTTGAACACATAACACATTCAACTTGAAAAAGTTTGTTTTAAAAATGGCATCGTTTACCAGTGGCGTTTCCCACCTTTAGCGAAATGAGGGTCGTTGAAAATATTTAGTCTGTAAATTGTTCTTTGTTTCTCTTTTTTTTTCCTTTAAAAAATTTAATATTCAAATATCAACTCAATAACTTTCCGTTAAGGGCAAAAGAGAAATATAGAGTACGTTATCACCAACCCGGGTTTATAAAGAGCATTTAACAAACGAAATGTTATATTTGTTGTTTTAAATTATATTATAAACACCCGTTTCTTAAATTCAACACTAACCACGCCACTGATCATGTGCTGTTATTACTAACACGAACAAATCGTGAGTTGTGTTTAAGGTAGTTAGATTTGAATTATGCAGTGGGTGGCGGGTGGGGGGGGCTTACTTTTGTGACACTTGATTTGGTGGAAAGTTAACTTAAGTTTGGTCGCCGGGGGCATCACAAAAATGTATCCCTACCGATAGCATGAGATTAAATGTTGATGTTTTTTTCCCGGTCAGCCTAAAGTATGTAGTTTTATTTTAATTTAAATATTTTTGCAATTACAATATTTATTCAAAACAGACCATTTTTTAAAACAGAGTGAAAATTGCATGTAAGCACGTTCATATTAAGCCAGCCTGTCGTTTCTTGTAAGTCTCGATTATACAAGGAGGAATTTACTATTTTTTAAAAATACATTTAATATAAATGATCGATTCGCAAAACCAAAGAAAAAGTATATTATTCCTTAGTCTGACTGACGTCACGGATCTTCCGCCAATATAATGGTTAATTGTCAAAATTAATTTGCGTAAGACTTTGTGAAATTAGAATCCTACAACATTTTATAATTCAAAGTAAAGTTCTCTCATTGGGGTCCTAAATATTAATATTTGTACTGTTACCGAGTTTTGAAACATACACAAACTATATTCTCCATTAATCATAATGAAATAAGTTGAAATTGATATTTAAATTTCCAACACATAAAAAAAAAAACCTTGGCAATTTATTAAAACAGTTTTAGGGTCATCCTCTAATTTTCCAGCAATTTCGTTACGAGATATAGATCTACGGCTTTAAAATGATTCTAATGACACATTTTGAATACTAATCATTTATCGTGAAGAGAGATTTGCTACTGCCGTGATCGCAATTTCATGACATTAAAGTGTGTGGTGTTATTAAATGTTTGTTTTCCTTTCCTGTTCAAATAGAATTTTGTTGAAGAGTCACTGACATAAGGTTCCTAGAAGTGTTGTGGTAGAGATTTAAAAATAGGTTTTGCATTCTAGCGTTATTTAGATTTTCAAAAAAGAACGATTAATAAGTGTTACGTAGGACATCATACATTTTAAATTTTGGCTTTAATCGAAATTAACGATTAATCAGTCGTTAATTTTTAAAAGTTGACGATTTCATTTAAATTAATTGTTAATAGCCCTAGTTTCAACCCCAATACTTCAGGTTGTCAAATTCATAGCACTCATGACTCATACTTATCTTGGTGTTAATGTTTGCACTAACCGTGCGGTTGTTTACTTCCACTTCTAATATGTGTAAGACCACACAGGACAGGTTATTACTCAACACCAATCAGGACTGAATATAAATTAATTATTCGTATCCAGAGGCGTCACTAGGGTTGGTGTCAACCGGGGCGATAGCTCTTGGTGCCACCCCTCACGATTTAACCCATAGAACTACTCCGAGTTTCCAGTGTCAAATAACGGTATTATATAGAATTTTACATTCTGGTGTCACCCTCCTAATGGTGTCATCCGGGGCGGCCCGCCCCCACCGCACCCCCTAGTGACGCGACTGTTCGTATCTACATAATTTATGCATGTCTTCTCACGAATCTATGGTGTAACATGATATTCACTGCATAAACGTCACTCTTTCACATTCACCCACACGCGTCACATCCCCTAACACCGCGTCATTCATAAAAGTGTGTTCAATATACACATAGTGCGTGCGACGGACTAGCATAAAACATTACTGATAGGGAATTCCTCATAAACCTCTAATATAGACCTCGACAGTGGTCAGCACACTAAAAATAGTTTCTGGAGAATTTTGCAAAGGTCAAGTTAGAGGTCAAGGCAATTAAATAGTTTCTAAATATTGTTACCTAAGTTTTGTGTGTTAAAATAAGTTTTGTCGTATTTTGGAAGTAAAATTAGAATTAGATTGTTGATGCTATAATATTTTTGCTTATAGAAACAAGTAATATTATTAGAAATACATGTGTTAATTTAGAAACTGTTTTTTTGCGATGAGAGATTAAAGTTGTGTGTAATAATTTCTTTGAAAAATAGTGGCAATGCTCAGGAGGGGAGAGGTAAAGGGCCGTCCATAAATGACGTCACGCAATTTCGGCCGATGTTTTAACCCCC
>MUZC01001659.1:204143-258521 GCA_002072015.1 Radix auricularia
GTGTATATATATACTCCCTACACCAGGGCCGTCTTGGCATAGGCCTGTAGGGCATTTACCCGGCGGCCAACGAGCATAGGGGCCCCATGGAAATATGTTTATCTATTTAAATATGTATATTTATTTTCTATTCCTGTGGGGGGGGGGTCATTCTTTTTTTGCCAAGGGGCCCAACACTATTTTTTTTCCAAGGGGCCCATAATGGTGTAAAGGCGGCTCTGTCTGACACACCCCTGTAACCTTTTCTCTCGCCCACCTTAAATCTTCCCTCCCCCAAGACAAGATGTGATAATTATGTAAATAAGAAGACGTTGTGAATTTGAGTACGATGTTGGGCTGTCGGGTGTTTAACGAAATGAAGAGAACTTTGGTAAGTTTGTAAAATTATTATAATTATTAGATAGAGTTAAACCTCACTCTTTATCTTTTGTTATAACACCGCCTCCTCCTTAAAATATGACTATTAAGACATGAGACAAGGATGAAGAGGCACCTATCTATGTGGGGCTTGCCTACGCCTCTGACTGAAGGTCATAAAGTGACCCTGGGTTTATTGCCTTGCCTAGCAACACCACTGTCAACCTGACGTCATAACGTTCCCCGGGGATATTGTGTCCACTGTCCTTTGTCCGGTCCCGTGTGTTGTTTGAGTGGTCAACTTGTGTTACAACGTGGCATGTTCAGGACGTTTGAACAAAGTGGAGGTTACAAATTGACCATGTATACATATTGTGACTTGTTGAAACCAGTGCTAACAAAGGTTGAGTTGACATGAAGGAATTAGTGCTACATGAAAATGATGAATCTTACGTAATATTGAAAATAAATTCACCCCTTATAAATATGTCTTTCGGTTTTCTTTAATTAAATTAATATTTCCCCATGTCGAGTGTATTTAAAGCGTATAGTTCTAAGTATAAGCCCTATCTTATTTCTATTTGATAGTTAAGAAGTACAGAGATATACACACCTAAAAAAATTACAATGTTTGAGATTACTGCTAATTTTGGATGACCTGCAATAAACCTGGATTCACGATACCACAGAGAGTTGGGCAGAGACGTTTTGTGTTACGGACATACTGCTGAACATTAAATACAATGAACAGGACAAACTTTAAAAAAATTAATGATTCATAAACTTTCTAATTAAAAGTTTTATTAGTACCGTAATAATTATTATTGCAAGTTCAGTTTAGTTTAGGTAGTGATGCTGTATATGAAAATTTTAGTTTATGTAATAATGATGTGTAATTAATGATTTGATTTAAGTATGGATGTTTATTGAAAGTTTAATTTAGGTAATGATGATGTCTATTTAAAGTTAAGTTTAGGTAGTTACGATGACAATTTAGTTGGTTAGGATTTTGTCTATGCCAATGGTATGGTAGTTGGGATTGTGTCCATGACAATGGTATGGTAGTTAGGATTGTGTCTATGCCAATATTGTGGTAGTTAGGATTGTGTCCATGTCAATGGTATGGTAGTTAGGTTTATGTCCATTTCAATGGTATGGTAGTTAGGATTGTGTCTATGCCAATATTGTGGTAGTTAGGATTGTGTCCATGTCAATGGTATGGTAGTAAGGATGGTGTCCATGTCAATGGTATGGTAGTTAGGATTGTGTCCATGTCAATGGTATGGTAGTTAGGATTTTGTCTATGCCAATGGTATGGTAGTTAGGATTGTGTCTATGCCAATGGTATGGTAGTTAGGATTTTGTCTATGCCAATGGTATGGTAGTTAGGATTGTGTCTATGCCAATGGTATGGTAGTTAGGATTGTGTCTATGCCAATGGTATGGTAGTTGGGATTGTGTCCATGTCAATGGTATGGTAGTTAGGATTGTGTCCATGTCAATGGTATGGTAGTTAGGATTGTGCCCATGTAAATGGTATGGTAGTTAGGATTGTGTCTATGCCAATGGTATGGTAGTTAGGATTGTGTCCATGTCAATGGTATGGTAGTTGGGATTGTGTCCATGTCAATGGTATGGTAGTTAGGATTGTGTCCATGTAATGGTATGGTAGTTGGGATTGTGTCCATGTCAATTGTATGGTAGTAAGGATGGTGTCTATGCCAATATTGTGGTGGTTAGGATTGTGTCCATGTCAATGGTATGGTAGTAAGGATGGTGTCCATGCCAATATTGTGGTGGTTAGGATTGTGTCCATGTCAATGGTATGGTAGTTAGGATTGTGTCTATGCCAATGGTATGGTAGTTGGGATTGTGTCCATGTCAATGGTATGGTAGTTGGGATTGTGTCCATGTTAATGGTATGGTAGTTAGGATTGTGTCCATGTCAATGGTATGGTAGTTGGGATTGTGTCCATGTCAATGGTATGGTAGTAAGGATGGTGTCTATGCCAATATTGTGGTGGTTAGGATTGTGTCCATGCCAATGGTATGGTAGTAAGGATGGTGTCCATGTCAATGGTATGGTAGTAAGGATTGTGTCCATGTCAATGGTATGGTAGTTAGGATTGTGTCCATGTCAATGGTATGGTAGTAAGGATTGTGTCCATGTCAATGGTATGGTAGCAAGGATTGTGTCCATGTCAATGGTATGGTAGTTAGGATTGTGTCCATGTCAATGGTATGGTAGTAAGTATTGTGTCCATGTCAATGGTATGGTAGTTAGGATTGTGTCCATGTCAATGGTATGGTAGTAAGGATTGTGTCCATGCCAATATTGTGGTGGTTAGGATTGTGTCCATGTCAATGGTATGGTAGTAAGGATGGTGTCCATGGTGGTTAAATTGTGTCCATGTCAATGTTGTGGTGGTTACGGCCCTTATCATTAGACCTCTAAATTTAGTCTGATCTCTTAAAGGGCTGGCTGCTAAGGCATTAAAGGGGTGGGGTCGAAAAGGGGTGGGGTGAAGCCGCTATAGCTATCTTTGTGGGCTCTGATTAGCACCCGACCATGGAGTTTGCTATGTTTTGTTTATTTTAGCATAACTGGCCATTGGTCAGGGGGGTGTGTAATCAGGGTCATGAGTTGAGATAAGGGTTGTAGTAAAATCTCTCCTGCTCCAGGGCTCCTATAATACCACTTTCTGTTAGCGAGTTCGTGTAGACAGAGGTTCCTGAAACCGAGTAGGCACAGTATTACGACGTGGCAGACCAAATATTCCCGAAATCTTTCATGTGAGTTTAGGGACGTTTAAGTTCCATATGTGTATAATTGCATCAAATACTTGGACTAGTGACTAGTGGCAGTTGACCTTTTTTAGGCTAGTGGCAAGTGGTTAAATATATGTTTAAACTTTTTTATTACCTTAAACAAAATGATGCATTTTTTTAGATAATTGTTAATAAATGCATACTTCAATTTTAACTTGTCATAACAAAGTAATAATTTATGTTTAGAGTGAATATCAAAATAATTTTATCTAAAAACTTGCAATATCCAAGCTTATTCTCATATCAAGCGGTTTCTCATTTTGATTTTTACAAAATGGATAGGCGAGAGGAAGTGAAAATCTCTAAGCTAACCATTATTCTGTAGACACCAAGTGATTAAATAATTTTTATGTAAAAGGTGCTCAATTTTTTATATATAAAAAGTTCTTTCGTGTAAAATAAAACAAACAAAACAACTAGAACATCAGTACTCATATTTATTTTTCGGAATGCTGAAGCCAAATGAATTTAGAAGAATGTTATCTATGAATCAGCGTTCTATCCTTACAGTATGGTGCCAGGTGTTTTATATAGATACCTAGATGTGTCACTAGTGTTGATGTCACCCTGAGTTGTAGCTCATGGTGTCACCCAGAGTTGTAGCTCATGGTGTCACCTAGAGTTGTAGCTCATGGTGTCACCCAGAGTTGTAGCTCATGGTGTCACCCAGAGTTGTAGCTCATGGTATGGTGTCACCAAGAGTTGTAGCTCATGGTGTCACCCAAAGTTGTAGCTCATGGTGTCACCCATAGTTGTAGCTCCTGGTGTAACCCAGAGTTGTAGCTCATGGTGTCACCCAGAGTTGTAGCTCATGCTGTCACCCAGAGTTGTAGCTCATGGTGTCACCCAGAGTTGTACCTTATGGTGTCACCCAGAGTTGTACCTTATGGTGTCACCCAGAGTTGTAGCTCATGGTGTCACCAAGAGTTGTAGCACATGGTGTCACCCAGAGTTGTAGCTCATGGTGTCACCCAGAGTTGTACCTTATGGTGTCACCCAGAGTTGTAGCTCATGGTGTCACCAAGAGTTGTAGTTCATGGTGTCACCCAGAGTTGTACCTTATGGTGTCACCCAGAGTTGTACCTCATGGTGTCACCCAGAGTTGTAGCTCATGGTGTCACCCAGATTTGTAGCTCATGGTGTCACCCAGAGTTGTAGCTCATGGTGTCACCCAGAGTTGTAGCTCATGGTGTCACCCAGAGCTGTAGCTGATGGTATGGTGTCACCCAGAGTTGTAGCTCATGGTGTCACCCAGAGTTGTAGCTGATGGTATGGTGTCACCCAGAGTTGTAGCTCATGGGGTCACCCAGAGTTGTAGCTCATGGTGTCACCCAGAGTTGTAGCTGATTGTATGGTGTCACCCAGAGTTGTAGCTCATGGTGTCACCCAGAGTTGTAGCTCATGGTATGGTGTCACCCAGAGTTGTAGCTCATGGTATGGTGTCACCCAGAGTTGTAGCTCATGGTATGGTGTCACCCAGAGTTATAGCTCATGGTATGGTGTCACACAGAGTTGTAGCTCATGGTATGGTGTCACCCAGAGTTGTAGCTCATGGTGTCACCCAGAGTTGTAGCTGATGGTGTCACCCAGAGTTGTAGCTCATGGTATGGTGTCACCCAGAGTAGTAGCTCATGGTGTCACCCAGAGTTGTAGCTCATGGTGTCACCCAGAGTTGTAGCTCATGGTGTCACCCAGAGTTGTAGCTCATGGTGTCACCCAGAGTTGTAGCTCAAGGTATGGTGTCACCCAGAGTTGTAGCTCATGGTATGGTGTCACCCAGAGTTGTAGCTCATGGTGTCACCCAGAGTTGTAGCTCATGGTGTCACCGAGAGATGTAGCTCATGGTGTCACCCCCTAAAGACTTATCCCATTGACTATCTCAGTGTCTGAAACTGACAAAATACGGAAAATAGAATACATAATTTTCTTGAGTCACGGGTTTGAGCCTCGGTACTTGCAAGGCCTCCGGGGCATTGTGCTAGCCACACAATCCCTTGCTCATTAGTGGTGGCTAGATAAATTTGTAAACGCTTCTTCTCCATCCCTAGAGTCAGTCATAGAATGAAATAGGTGTTATTATTTTACAGCTTGGAGTCCCCTTGTAAAAATTTTATATTATTGTATATTAATCCTTAGAGTAATCTCTAAACCAATTAAAAATATTATATTCTTTTTATTTGCAGTTAACGATCTTGATGATTGCGAACAATTGAGTTTCCAGTCCTTGAGAGCAGCTCAGTAAAGTAAAACATAACTCACATCTTAGCCTGAAACCTAGATTTATGAAGACCTTACAATTTTTCTTTCTCCTTGTATTCACTTTATACGTGTGTGCAGCTATACAACCAGTAAATAAAAGTAAGTACATTTGTTTATAATCATTGCTAATTACAATTGACCCACATCTGGACTTTGTCAAACGTAGGGTTAAAGTTAAAATTTAATGTAACGTCTGTTTGTATCAGTTGGGAGTTGATGCCGTCTGAAATAGTCAGTTTAATAAAGGCGTAAGTCCATTCTCTGTGCTCTGAAAGATGGCGATAAACCATAGTTTCATAGGATATTGCAGTGATTGTGTTTTTGACTGTGTGTGTATATATGAGTGAGTCTGTGTGGGATGTTTTCTTAACCACTCTGATTTACCTTACTGAACAACTGCTATAAAATATCGTGTTACTGTCTGCGCACACAAAAATTATCTGCAGAAAACTGTAATTAAAGGACCTCTCTAAACCTATCTCGATTGACCTTTCTGCCTGCTACATGATGTCCACCTTCCCCTCCCGAGCCACCGTTAAACAGACTGTCCTGTGACCTTGAGATAGGATGTTGTTCAGAAAAGGGAGATAATTTGTGCTTTTACTGGTTTCATAGAAGTAGACTACTAATATTACGGAATAAAATACATAAATTTTTGGTAACAGTTAGAAAACATTTACAGTCTTGTTGTGTGTGTAAAAAACATCTCTTGTTAAAAGAAGATATAGCATCGCCTTTGACATTTCTTTCAAGTTTTTTAACTCACCTACAAATTGTTTTACCAAATCTAAATTAAACAAGTACTTCTATATTTAATGTTTGTTACTCTGGGTTTGTTTAATGTTCTTTTCGGGTTTCTTTAGGCTTTTAGTGAAAAGACAAAAAACTGTTTTGGAATTGAACATTTATCACGCGTAGTCTTGGATGTTGTCATCCCATAGTTAAGTTCTTCAGAACTGACTTCCTGTTTGCTAATATCTGTTAACTTCTTTCTTCTATCAATTATTTTGTAAATTTTAGTTTCAAGCAATTTCAGAATTATAAACATTTTTTTCACGTCCTTGGTCCATTATGTTTATGTTCATTGTCTTGGGAACAATTGATCGTTTGCAAGGAGAGCTTTGAAATGGTGATTATTATTTTTGTTTTAAATAACTACTAGCGACCTCTTCACATGGGCGTTAAAAAATTGAAAATTTGTTCAATGAGATTAATGGATAGTTATACACCTGGACCATTTTTTCGACCCCGGATTTATAGTTTTAAAAACTGAGCCAATCATAATTTGACTACCGAAATAGAATAAGGAATATAAACTTTTAACTGATATCTCATAAATAGCAAACAATAAATAATCGCTGTTCCTTATCACTACAGGATGTAAATATGAAGGTTATAGAAGACATGATATATGTTCCTTATCACTATATGATGTAAATCTGAAGGTTATAGAAGAAATGAAATATGTTACTTATCTCTACAGGATGTAAATATGAAGGTTATAGAAGACATGAAATATGTTCCTATATAAGCAAGAATGCCGAGACCTGGCAGGGTGCTTACAGCTTGTGCCATGGCAACCAAGGATGGCTCATGAACTCTGTGTATGAATCTAGTGACTACCTTGACCCCAGTGAACTCAAACTAAACGGTGAGTTGTGGACTTTCATTGCTTTATGCCTATTAAACTTGTATTTTTACGTGTTGAAGAACAAAACTACATGCGAAGAATTTTAGCTTCATCTGCAAATCGCACCGCAATATGTTTATATTTTGTGTATGCTAATATTAATATTTAATATTCCCATTTCAAAAATTGCCTGTTCTAAGTAACAAGCGATAATAATATTGTAATTAGGGCTATGCGTGACAAAAACGGACATTGATGTTTGTTAAATGATTTTCATTTTCTCGACATTGTCAGTTTGCAAAAAAATAATTAAAAGAACTGCCAGACCCTGTAATTGTCTGTAACTATTTGACATAAAAACCTTAGGTTTTTTTAACTGTAAAGATGTTAGGCTTTTGGCTGTAACGATTTGACATAAAAACCTTAGGTTTCTTTAACTGTAAAGATGTTAGGCTTTTGGCTGAATTGTAGACTACGTAAATATTGTGTCATTAGTTTCACTTTAATGATTGGTGATGGAAATGATTAGCGAAAACTGAAAGTAAAAATTTGCAACTGGACTAACTATTCGCGACTTGTGCTGAAAGCTTTACATAAGCTTTACAGTCGAAACTGAAATAAACTTCTTTAAAATATGAGGAAAAATACAGAGGTTTTGAATACCGGAAACCTTATCTTCACCGCTTGACTTTAAAATAATTATAATAATTTGGTGTTTTATTTTAGTTTAATCGCTTCTCTGGGACTTTATTCTTGAAGTTGCTAAATTAACTTCTTTGTAACTTTAAACACTTTATTCGAAAGACGAATAATATTTTTGATGAAGTTTGTTAAATCAATGCATTGTTGACTGTGTTTACAAAACGGCATTCAACAAATTTAGCCCCACCTTTCATGTCACCAAACATTCGTGGTTAGAAATATTTCTGCCCCAACTTCATTTTAAAACAAAAAAATAATTCATAAACAATTCTGCACATAAATCTTTGACGTCAAAGTCAGTTTCCTGGTCGTTAGAATAAGAACGTGTGTTTTAACAGTTAATCTCATTACACAAGAATTGATATTTAGTGAAATCTTCTTCCCCCTTCCCCCCCCCCCACACACAAATTATACGCAAAAATATCTTTATTAAAAATTACAACTCTTTTTATTTGGATCAGTTGGAGTAAAATTGCATTAATATAGGTTTTCGTACCGTGAGTTAGCCACTGGTGAATTAACACAAAAACAAATAAAACTCTTATTTTAGTATATTGATAAAAAAAATGTCCTCTAAAAATTATGAAGTTCTCATTCTATAAATAGGAATCATGTCCTTATGGTCCGGGTATCACGTCAAAAATAGACGCTTGCTGGCTGACAACTTTCCCACTGTACAAAGGTGAGTGGGATGTGTGCAGTATCGTATCAACATTTTGTGAGCGTTAATTTGTGTATCAGAAATTGGTTTACAAATTATATCATAACTTTTATTCACATAGTTCACACATTAATATCTTTATAAAGATAGTCAGAACATTTTTAAATAAATGTTATCATCTTTTAGAAATAGTAAGATATATTGTACTTTTTCAGTGCCGCTACATTCACCAATTTCACACTGAATGCTACAACAGACATTTCTGGTTGTGTGCTGGAAGTCTATTACGAAACATATAAAACAAGGTGAAAGTAATTTTTGGTCAATAGCTAAGTAACAAAACAAAACAATCGTCGATCCGACAAAAACATGTTGTTTTTTTTCCCCTTAAATTTAAATTAACGATGGAATCATTGATACAGAGACAAAATACTTAATACTTGCATAGTAAAAAGCTCTTGGTGTTTTTAAAATAAATATTTTATTTGTTCAAAGAACTAATTTTGTAATTCAATCAATTTTATAGCCCCATGATGGAACAGTAATAAAGAAGTTTGGAGTGCGAAAAACATTAAATAAAAATAAACTTTAAAAAACAAACAATTTTTTTCTTCCTCTTCAGCTGGAACTAGAAAAATAAAGTCGTATAGACATTTTAAAAAATTATTTGGATAAAAATTAATTAAGGGGCTTATTAATATTTTAACAAGAGTTTCCATATGCTCAAATTTGAATTGTAGTTGTTGTTTATAAGGGGCTAAAGTAAAATTTAAAAAAACGAGCTAGTGTATCATAAAACAAAATCACTTTGTTCGGAGATATTCATTGATATGGCAATATTAATAATTATTAAAACATATAAATACATTCAGTTGTATTATACAAATCTTCCTTTATTGTAATATTGCGTCACCCAATACAACGTCATGTCAGCACTAATAAATTTATTGAATATTTTCTCACCGGGCAATAAATAATCATAAGAGTACATTAAATAATAAATGAAGGATTCCTAAATAGTAAAAATAAATATAAAACACTACATTTCAAGTAAAACCAATTTAATCATTGAGCAATACTCCATCATCTTGTAAGCTCAGTCATTCAGTCCCTTTGAATCATACGTAAGGATCCAGTCATACTGAAGTATTTGAATGTGTAAGTTTTTATACATACCTGAGCCTAAAGCTCTTAGTAAGAACATTATAAGAATGATATGAATGATAAGGTCCGTAATGATCACATATTTTCTCCCACTACTAGGGTAACAGAAGGTAAACGACACACAAGCGACGATGTAACAGCGTGTGAAGATTGTTACATCAAGATGTTTACTTCCTGTGAACAGAAACACTTCTTTGTGTGTTTGTTCCAAATGAATATAAACGATATAGCTTCCATTACTTCCATACTGTGTAAGTGAGACGATTGTTTACAACTTGAAAAAGGCTGGCAACCCTGAGATTCCATTTTCTCAATTCACTAACTTATGAGGTCTAGAAAGTAACGCATTTGATGCCAGTATGTTTCGACCCCAGACAATGCTATGATAAGTGTGTCCATAGATTAGGTAGATTTAATCCAGACGGAAAATTTGGCTAATGTATGAAAGTAGACAATAAGTAACTGAAGTATTTATGTAAGGTATACTAAAGTTTTGTTTTTGTATTTTATCCTATTTGATTGATAAATAAATATTATTACGCTAATACGTTCAACCTGACATGAGTCTGTACAGCCAGCCCATTAAATATGTTTTTAATTCGTACTTTACAACCAAAATACATTTAATTTAAGAAATAATTTTAATGGCACTAGGTAAGATTCGCGGGGCGTAGGATGTGCCACAACTTTGGTCATAGTTAAAAATAAAAGATGGGGGGGAAATAACGGATACAGCATCACGAAGAAATGATAACAGTGCAACACCCCCACTCCCCCACCACACCCTCCTCGCATGTCAATCATAAACTGTGATCGCTGTTACTGCTGGACCCTAGCTAGGGTAAATCGTCATGATTGCTTGCTGGCGTCGTCTTGTGCTTGTCCTCATTTCTGGCTAATTATCTTCACTAGAATAGACGTGACCCGTGGCGTAGCATACGACGCAGACTTGCTTATAGATAGTGAAGAGAAAGGAGGGGGGGAACGGACACAAATAGTAGCACGACGAGATGGGAACAACGAGAGTGAACGTTGGTCAAAAGACATGCGCACTGGGATAAGTTACCTGCCCTTCCCCCTGCGCCAACAATAAACTAGGACCAGTCGACACTAGCGAAGGTCATTCGTCATGCTTATTTGCTCGCGTTTTGTGCGTGTCCAAATTTTAAGTGCATAGATTCTTTTAATTAACACATCAAATATAAACTTTAATTTCTTAGCCTCAGAGCCTGCTCCACCGACTTTGAGAATCACTACCAACTGGCCACACGTGACATTAAGCGGTAACGAGCTCCAAGTCTCTTCAGAAGTTGCACGTCAGTTAGCTGGCATCACTTCTCCTGATTCAACCTCCATCCATAGGAACGTCTCTATTGAATGTGTTACGTCAATAGGACAGGTACCATTGTTTTATTGTAACTAAATCAATTACTCTCATAAAATATTAATTAAAGATTAAACTCGATTTACCAGCGTGCTTTTGTTGGTCTGTGTAAAAGTTTAAATGGTAAAGCGTTATCATGTAGATCTAATTAGATTACAGTTTTAGTAATGAAACGGACTTAAAATTATTGTTGTAATTTCATATTTTATCAACAAATCAAAAGAACATCCCCTTTAATCTTTAGTTTCGTGATGCGTCAATTTTTATTTAATCCCACCAAGGAACACGGGGTCTTTCTAAATACAATAAATGGAGTAAAAATTAATTAGAAAATCCAAATATTTTAATTGATACACTTAATTGGCTTTCAGGTATGTGGCAACTATTTCAATAATACTTGTCTGATAAACTCATTATTTTGTTTCTGATTTGAACAGTTTCAGACAGTAACATTGTACAAAAACGGGCTTCCACTTTCATATAACAGCTTTGTACCTTCTTCAGGCCTCTATTTTAACTTTTCTGTGCATCAAGTAAGTAGATCTATTACTTTAGGACTTTTTTCTGATGCAAGATTTACACAGAAAAAATATATAGAAATTATATTTGTGAGCAATTTTAGTGACACCAACCATTATCTGAATGTAGTAAACTATAGTGTATACATTGTTTACGTTTTTTTTTTATCTCCCTTAGTGTTTGTTTCATTAAAAACACTTGTCCTTTTTTTGCTATTTTACACTTAAATTTTTCACGCAAATTTTTAAAATGTAATTTTTTTTAAGTAGGGTAATATAAAAAAAACACATGGTTATTTCAGGATATTAAAGCATGAATTAAAATAATCAAACAAAGGGACATAATTGAGCTTGTAAATATTGACAGAGATTTTAAACAATTAAAATATATAATCCAGTGGGGCTTTTAATAACATCAAGGTTTAACCTCACATTTTTTATCTTAAATGTGAACTTAGTTGTTAATTTTATTATTAATGTTAGCTTAAACAAATTACTAATCAAATATAGTTTTAATATTTCCCCAGTATAACGACACTAGCTCACATGTTTGCGACATTGATTTCAACCAACACTTTTACTGTGAGGTCAATAATATAAGAGACGGCTCCAGACAACAATCAGATGTTGTCTTTTTACGACTTACAGGTTTGTTTGTTAAGGAAAGAGTTACATAGTTAGAAAACACTTTTAGTTATAATGACATAGTTTATGACTTTATTAAAATAACGTTACATTAAAAAAAATTTATAATCTTAATTTGGCTGAGACATAAAGCTCTGTCACAACTATCTAATCTTAACTTGGCTGAGACACAAAGCTCTGTCACAACTAATCTTAACTTGGCTGAGACACAAAGCTTTGTCACAACTATCTAATCTTAACTTGGCTGAGACACAAAGCTCTGTCACAACTATCTAATCTTAACTTGGCTGAGACATAAAGCTCTGTCACACCTATCTAATCTTAACTTGACTGAGACATAAAGCTCTGTCACAACTATCTAATCTCAACTTGACTGAGACATTAAGCTCTGTCACAACTATCTAATCTTAACTTGACTGAGACATAAAGCTATGTCACACAGTAGTGGTTTTAGACTACACGGGGCCCTTGGCTTCAGTCAAACGGGGGCCCTCTCCAGCCGTCGTCCCTTTAAATAAAATGATTGCTAGCACCTAATTTAAGACTGTAACTAAATATTGATTCAAATCAAGTTTTTCGATTATTAGGACTATCAGGTCTGAATAGCGATCCTTTAATAGATACATTTTATTAATATGTAATATTTTCAATGGTTCGTGCAAACATTTGTACACTTTATTATAAAAAATATAAAGTTTGGGGCCCCTAAACCGTCGAAGGCCCCTGGCTATAGCCCGTTCAGCCCCACCCCCACAATCCGACATAACTGTCACAAATACTTAATCTTAACTTGACTGAGACATTAAGCTCTGTCACAACTATCTAATCTCAACTTGGCTGAGACATAAAGCTTTGTCACAACTATCTAATCTCAACTTGGCTGAGACATAAAGCTTTGTCACAACTATCTAATCTTAACTTGGCTGAGACACAAAGCTCTGTCACAACTATCTAATCTTAACTTGGCTGAGACATAAAGCTCTGTCACAACTATCTAATCTTAACTTGAATGAGACATAAAGCTTTGTCACAACTATCTAATCTTAACTTGACTGAGACACAAAGCTTTGTTACAAATAGTTAAATATGAGGAAAATCATTTGTTTCAAATAGCTGTTTTATTAAAATGGTGACAGTGACCAGCACTTATATTTTATGACAATATCCGGTCAATAAAACTGGTGATAATATAATTATGTCCTTGTTATTAAACTTAGGAATGTGAAGCCTTGTTACTCGTTGTATTAAAATGTATTGAAATTGTTTTATTTATCAATGGAAGTTTAATTGTTCCCAGATTACGAGATCTATTCCCTCCACATTGACCTGACGTCCAGTGACGTGGCAGACGAACTTGCTGTGGACATGAGGAAGGCTTCGTTACTCAACCAATGGACGACGCAAGACTGTGACGTCACTGACAGAACTCCTTTCCTCAATCCAACTAAGTCTCTAGCTTCCCCAGAATCATCCAATCAATCAACTATGGCCTACGTCATGGATATCCTAGATATTGTTGTTTTAAAGCCTTTGAAACGTTGGAGGATAAAACCAATGCTATTTACGTACGCTACATTTTGAATAATAAATTATTCATTCATTTAGCTGAATTAAACAATGGGTTGGACTGTAATACGATTTTTCGTATTGAAAAGGAAATACACAGCAAGGATTATTGTAATAATGATTTTAAAAATTGCAATAATTGCTTCTAATTTGAAAAATTATAGATAATTTTCCGGAATAAGATAAAAATATTAAAAACAATAACAACCTCTTTTATCTTAATATTTTTTTCAAATATATGCTTAGATACACAGAAACAAAACCAAAACGTATTTTAAATTTTCAAAGACATTTTTAAAAAGTTTTGTTTTGTTCTAAGAGATTATATGAGTGGTAGACAGGTTTGTACTTTAACAATTATCTGTCATTATTTTTATAATAGACAATCCTCCCATGATGACAGAAAGAGTCTTGTGGCGTATGTCTACCAGAAGATCTCTGAAAAACAAACTATTGAAGATTTGAATGAGACGAACCTAACACTGGCATCAAGAGATATAAAGAGAAGTTTCCTTAAGGTAAGATTCAAACACTCATATGGAGTCTCATGGTTGATATATATTAGCACAGTACCAATCAGATATAATATTATGTAGGTTATTGAATAGTACAGTAACACTCTGATGTAATCTCATGTATGATATAGACTAGCACAGTAACAATCATATATAATCTTATGTAGGATATAGACTATTACAGTAACACCAAGTACGTTGTATTATCTTACTGATCTAGAAATTTATAACATCGCCCCATTACTATTGTAGTATTGTGATTCGTTGACATATCCATGTTTTTTTTAAATCCTGTCCTTACCTTTCTCAGCATATTTCTTTACAACATTTTTTATTTATGCTAATCTCATATATTTGTTTGTTTGTTTTTTACATTCCAAGATGCTGATTGTCTTTGCAATAAACTAGTAATTTAAAAACAATGTCAGTTTTATCTTTTCTGGACCCAAATTCTGTCCCAACTTTCAGAACCAGGCCAAGCTTCCACATTTCCATGTCACATCTGTCCAAGTACACAGCATTGATTGGTGCTGGCCTGTAACATTGTTTGACAACATTACCAATGACAAATAGGACCTCCCCAAATCTACAATGGGATCAGTCTGGAACAGTTCAAATACGTGTGCAAGGGGTATCTCTAATTTTTAATTCAGCTATATTATGAAATCATAAGGACTTATAATCACAATTCATCATGTACACTATAAATTGTCCTGCTTAATTATACTTATAAGAAACATCGTTTTCACCTTTCCAAAGATCGCCAACCGCTGGTGACTGTTAGCTGTAAGGGAGATAAGGTTATTGGACTTTATTGGGGTATCTTAAATTTAATTAAATTATATTAAGATATATTTTCCGATTTAACTATATTATTTTAAGTAACATCTATTGAATTTTTCCAAAGATCGCCAACCACTGGTGACTGCTAGGTGTAAGGGAGATAATGTTATTGGACTTAATTGGAGTGTCCTGAGAGTGAACCCCTTGTGTGACTATTCAGCAAGTCAGACTCAGAGAACTAATCTGACATACGCACTGCAGACTTTGGCTCAGGTTGGTTGAACTTTTCATTGTTTCAAGTACTGCAGACTTTGGCTCAGGTTGGTTGAACTTTTAATTGTTTCAAGTACTGCAGGCTTTGGCTCAGGTTGGTTGAACTTTTCATTGTTTCAAGTACTGCAGGCTTTGGCTCAGGTTGGTTGAACTTTTTATTGTTTCAAGTACTGCAGACTTTTGCCCAGGTTGGTTGAAATTTTCATTGTTTCAAGTAGAACATTATGTAAAGACTTGTATTGGCTCCATTTGCTTGGATCTTTGTTGTCTTGATCATCGTATTTACACACAATAATAATATTTGAATTAATTTAGAGACTGGTGGAGATTGGTTTGCAGTTCTACCTTTTCTTCCAGCGATCAATTTTAAAACTGCTTGTAGGTTGGGGGTGGGGTTGTAGGAAACATTGGGTACATTTGGTTGATTGATGGCAATGTAATGAAACATTCATCAAAATTTAAACGTTTTATCTTCACTTTGTTTTACAATAAAAACAGTCCAACATCACAGAGTTGAATGGTGAACAAATTGTGAACATGACAAGACAAGGCTTACAGGAGACTAACCTCAGCAGTGTCACAGCTGATGACGTCACTTACATCGCAGACATTTTCCAGAAGATGAGCTTTATCAGGGTCATGACCCCAGCCACAGTCCAGGGACTGATGGACGTGGCTTCCATCTTGGCAGACGTCCCAGATCCAGTCTTAAAAGAATCCCGGATATTAGGAAACGCCTTAAATAGGTATGTGCTCAGATGTCAACTAGTGTTTGACTTTATGATTTTATTAATTTTTTTATAAAGTGATGCGTTATTATAAATAATCAAATTTTTAAATTTTGTTGAAATTCTCATCTCAAAAATTTTATAGCTAAAAATGAAACTTAATTATTTTAAAGAGTTAATTTTAATGCAATAAATAACATATTTAGTCAAATGGAAATTAACAATTAGCTTATTTTGGTGTCCTGATACCTGTGACTTTCATTTGTTTGAAAATAGCTTTTAACTGTACTTCATTCATGATCATAAGCTGTAAGAGACTGCTTCTATACAGATTATTGCGTCTTCCTCTATTAACATTTCATTTCTTGTCTTGTTCTAAATTTAGAATTTTAAAATCCCTGGATCAGTTAGGAGGTCATGTTGACATTAATGCTGAACAAAATAGTCAGCGAATATTTTCTGGAGGTTTTGGTCTGGAAGTTTGGGATCTCAGCAATGTGAATGATAGCACGTTGGTTTTAGGAATTAAGGTAAGATTAGAATCTTGTGTGAAATTAAATCAGCTGGTTTATTTAGCGTCATGAAATGCATCTAGAAGCAGATTCGAGTTTTATTAAAATCATCTTTCTCAATTTTTGTTCAGGTGTCGTCCAAAAATAGAACCCAAGTTCTGAGTCCAGAAAATCTAATGACATTGTTTACATACGATCAGCCTCGCTATGAACATGTCCAAGTTGCAATTTTTTTTCAAAAAGATTTCATTCAAGTAAGTCTTTTACAGAAATAGAAGAAATATATTTAAACAACAATTAACAAGTAAGTCTTTTACAGAAATAGAAGAAATATATTTAACAACAATTAACAAGTAAGTCTTTTACAGAAATAGAAGAATATATTTAAACAACAATTAACAAATAAGTCTTTTACAGAAATAGAAGAAATATATTTAACAACAATTAACAAGTAAGTCTTTTACAGAAATAGAAGAAATATATTTAAACAACAATTAACAAGTAAGTCTTTTACGGAAAAAAAGAAATATATTTAGATAAAAATTAACAAGTAAGTCTTTTACAGAAATAGAAAAAAAATATATTTAAACAACAATTTTCTTTCCCAGTGAAATTTACTTGTCCTTCAAAGAACAAAAATTTATATGAAAGCTAAAGTCATGGGGCTTATAACAATAAAATACAAACGTTATATCACAGCTTAAGACATTGGACTTATGTCAATAAAATATAAACATTTATATGAAAGATTAAGTCATGTGACTTATGTCAATAAAATACAAACATTTATATGAAAGATTTGGTCATGGGAATTATGTCAATAAAATACAAACATTTATATGAAAGGCTAGGTCATGGGAATTATGTCAATAAAATACAAACATTTATATGAAAGGCTACGTCATGGGAATTATGTCAATAAAATACAAACATTTATATGAAAGTTTGGGTCATGGGAATTATGTCAATAAAATACAAACATTTATATGAAAGGTTAGGTCATGGGAATTATGTCAATAAAATACAAAGATTGTATCACAGATAAAGACATGGAATTTAAAAAAACAAATGAAGTTTCAAATCTAAAGATTTTTTACATTTTAGTACGAGCATTTGTCCCACGTTAAACTTTTAATAGGGTAAAATTTGTTATTAGTTTGAAATGTTCATTTCGTGACAGTGCAGAGGCATAACTTTTTAAAATAAATTCTACAGTATGAGTGTATGAAAAGTTACTCAGTAAAGTCAAACCAGCTTCTTTATTTCTTAATAGTCTTGATTTAAATGAATCTTATAAGAATATAGCATAGTAAATTTTACATACATGGACCTAAATGATTCTTGATTCAAGAAAGAAATTACTAAAAATGTCTGATATTTTGCTTAAATATCCAGTTTTCAATGTTCTCAAATCCTAGATTAGAAGGTCCAGTATCAATGTTCTCAAGTCCTAGATTAGAAGGTCCAGTATCAATGTTCTCAAGTCCTAGATTAGAAGGTCCAGTATCAATGTTCTCAAGTCCTAGATTAAAAGGTCCAGTATCAATGTTCTCAAGTACTAGATTAGAAGGCCCAGTATCAATGTTCTCAAGTCCTAGATTAGAAGGTCCAGTATCAATGTTCTCAAGTCCTAGATTAGAAGGTCCAGTATCAATGTTCTCAAGTCCTAGATTAGAAGGTCCAGTATCAACGTTCTCAAGTCCTAGATTAGAAGGCCAAGTATCAATGTTCTCAAGTCCTAGATTAGAAGGCCCAGTATCAATGTTCTCAAGTCCTAGATTAGAAGGTCCAGTATCAATGTTCTCAAGTCCTAGATTAGAAGGTCAAGTATCAATGTTCTCAAGTCCTAGATTAGATGGTCCAGTATCAATGTTCTCAAGTCCTAGACTAGAAGGTCCAGTATCAATGTTCTCAAGTCCTAGATTAGAAGGTCCAGTATCAATGTTCTCAAGTCCTATATTAGAAGGTCCAGTATCAATGTTCTCAAGTCCTAGATTAGAAAGTCCAGTATCAATGTTCTCAAGTCCTAGATTAGAAGGTCCAGTATCAATGTTCTCAAGTCCTAGATTAGAACGTCTATTAGGTTTACCTTTTGATGATATTGTTTCATCTTGGCATAAGTTTAGCATCACTAGACAGTAATATATAAGATATAAAATGTGTTAATTTTAATACCACTGTATCGACTAACACAACTTTGGAATTAGCGCATTTAAAAATGTAGACACTGCATTAAACATAAGAAAACAAATTTACAGGCTATTTTGAGCAACAATACGGGCATCGATACTGGAATCGATACTGGCAACAATACTGGCAACGATTCTGGCAACAATACTGGCATCAATACTGTCAACAATACTCGCAACAATACTGGCAACAATACCGGCATCGATACTGGCATTAACATCCGACTGGCAGTGAATCTGTACGAGGATACAACACTCTTTCAACGTAATGTAGAAATGAGCAACAAGGGAAATAAAACTCTTAACAGTAAAGTGATAGGTGCACAAGTAAGTAGGAAATCATTTATAGATTGAGGTTAACTTAGCTTGTAAACATTAAAACCGATTTAAATTATCAAAACTAATACTCTCATTATTTCATATAAACGTTTTAAATATATTCTAGTGTCATGCTAAATTCACTTAAAACAAAGGTGAGTGAGGGTCATTAGAGCATGTCAGTAGAGGTGTAAAGCCTTGTGCAGGTGTTCATTATGATGTTCTTTAAAACCACAGCTGCTGTTAAATGGAGAACCCATCACCTACCTTGACTCTTACACTGTCCAGACTGTGTTCCTGCCAGTCAAGCAGATACCGACACATGAGAGACCAGGCTTGACCACTTGTGTTTTCTGGGACTTTGAGGCTGAGTCTGGTGCTGGGGGCTGGTCCAGTGAGGGATGTGTGTATAACCAAACCATAGACGGCAGGGATGTTTGTGTTTGTGATCATCTTACAAACTTTGCTGTCCTTATGGTAGGTAACTTTTGAATATCTGTTATGCCTCATAGTAGGCAGCTTTTGTATATCTGTTATATCTTCTGGTAGGCAACTATTGTTTATCTGTTATATCTTATGGTAGGCATCTGTTGTATATGTTATATCTCATCGTGGGCATCTGTTGTATATGTTATATCTCATCGTAGGCATCTGTTGCATAACTGTTATAGGTCATGGTAGACCCAACTGGTTAATATCTGTTATATCATGGTAGGTAACTTTTATATATCTTTTTAATGTATGCCGCATTGGTTTCTTATTCAAATGTGACCTTTGAGTCTCTACCTAAATTTAAATAAATACCTATCTTTTCAATTGTATCTCTTAACATAAAAAGACATGAGTTACTCGTAAATAAATGTGTATGTACATCTGATCTCTTATCTGGAGTTATTGAGTGTGTGTAATTTCTGTTCACTGTGTTGGGTGAAACTAATCAGTTTGGGCTCTGGTTTCAAATCTTTTCGATATATGTATAGCTTATATTAATAACTTAAAGTTGTGATACAAAATTTTAACTCAATCTCATTTACATAAAAAATCTTCATTGAGACTTTTCTATATTAATTACATTGCACTTTCTTTGATAATTACATGCAAACATTTAAAACTTTTTGCATGATAGATTTTCATGGCTTATATGTTGTTGTTTTTTTAAAAATTACATTAATATATCCAGAGAAAAAATATATTTGTAAACTTTCAGAGTGTCTATGACAACTATTGTCAGAATGAATCAGCACTGACCGTCACAAACATTTTGGCACTTACCTTATCAATTCTAGGACATTCATTATCCAATCTTTCCTTTCTGCTCACTAAGTAAGTACCCTATTTATATATATATTGCCTCACTCATAGAACATAAAACCTTTGTGAACAGCATTGATACTTTATTAAATACTTAGTTGGTCAATATTTTATTTTTTGCTCTAACTTGTGTGGGCTTTATACTCTGTGATGTTATAGATTTGAAAACTTCTCTGCTCTATCGATCTTCCAGGAGCTTACAGCGAGATCAAGTTCATCAAATATATTTTCAGTATTGCCTGACTCTCCTTACGGCCTGGTGGGTGATACTGGTTAAAGTAACTCTGACTTTTTCCCATGTTGGCAACATTGTCATTACAGCGCTCATGCAAAGCATGACATTCTCTTCCTTTATCTGGATGATGTTTGCAATAATCTGCCCAGATATCTTATTTTTTAGTGAAAGAAATGCATCCTTAATCTACTATATATGGACTCCATCTATAGCAGCATGGGGTATGTTTGAATTCAAGCAATAGTGTTTTGTGTTAGATATCTTTACCGGCATTGGCTATCTAAGCATTATAAATAAACATGGCGTATTTTAGATTTCTGGGCTATTGTATTTCTGTTATATATCAGTCCTATTAGCTATCTAAGACATCTATATAAACTTTTAATAACTATACAAGCATTGCAAGCAATAAGGGGAGAAATCAAAACCAGCATGGCATTTGTTATACATCTATTCTAGCAGAGTGTACATTAGACGTGAAATTTTTATTTTTAGACGTGTATAAAAGCTTGGCATGTATTTAAATTCTAATAAAGGTTAGTGTATCCGAAAACTTTAACCAGCATTGTGTTATTTAAAACATTAATCTTGTATTGAAAGCATTTAAAATTTATTATATGCACAAATTCAAAATACGCTTAATTTTCGATAAAAAAATTGTATTACTTAATTATTACTAAAGAAATAATAAATTATCATCATAGACTATTTTATGATAACTTATATTTATATTTTAAACAAATTTTTCTCAATTCTGCAAATAATAATGTAAATCTGACTTTATAGGAGCAATGAAATTGTTTCCTTAAACGTCGCTGCTTTTGTCAACAATTTCCTACGTCTTTATTAATTTGCTGAAATTTTATTTTTAGATTGAACTATCTGAAATTCTTAAACCATTAAGTGTTTATATTAAAGGGAAAGCTAAGAAGCTGGAGATCGTAATCTATTTAAATGTATCTATCCTCTCAAAGACTCACAGCCAGTTCCTCATTGGCAAATCTTTTGATCATGTCTATCACATAATTTAATTTCTCAATTTTATTTCTAGGCCTACCTATTGTTCCTGTTGGTTTTGTTATTTTGGTGGCAGATCCTGATGTTTACATAAGTCAACAAAAATTGTAGGTCTATCTGTCTGTTCGTTCGTCTCTCTGTATATCTTTTAAACTTTGCCTTTTTAAGATGTAATTATATATAGGCCCCCTTATCTTAATTTTCACTTATTATCCATATTAAATTGTAATTCCTTATCCCTACCCAATTGGGCGCCGCGCTATTAGTTTTGCATTCTAAGCTGCATAGTGCCCTGCAAAAGCTAAGATCTGTGTAACAGGCCAGATTAAACCCCTGATCACAATATACTCGGGTATAATCTGGCCTAGACCAGAATATATCCCGGTATAATCTGGCCTAGGCAAGAATATACCCCAGGGGTCAAACTGGCCTAGGCCAGAATATACCCCTTTGACAACATGAGGATATATAGTAAAAAATGAATGAATGCCTATTAAGATATTCTATTGGTGATTACGCTTTGCCAGAGAAAATTAACTCATTTCTTGAATAATTTCTTTTATTACAATGTCTGATAGAATGGTAAATTTTTATCTTCAGTTACAGTCTGCACATATATAAATGGAATCAACTTGTTTTAAATTAAAATTTAATTTTATTATTATTATTTTTTAAAAGTAGAATAGTTGAATTGATTATTTAAAAAAAAATTTAAGTGCGTTATGGACTATTCTATAGTTGTAGCTTTTCAAACGTTTGCAAAATTGTTTTGTGGACCTCTCTTATAAATAAAATTATTATGGTTAATTATTTTGAGTATGACGATAACGATTTTTTTTAAAATTCTGAATTGAATTATGCGTGAATGTTTTGTTTGCTTGTTAGTTTCCTTTTTCCCCTCATATATTTTAAATTACTGGCAACAAAGGTTTAGGCCTATCTTTATTTTGTTTTTGAAATAAACTAGGGCTGCGGAAATTATCAATTAATTTCTCGATTAATCTGTATATTTTGTTATCCATTAAAGTTATTTTAATAGATAAAATAATGATTAAAATTAAGGAAAATACTGGAAACAATATTACCGATTTATCAATAAATAATCAATTATTAATAGTAAAATATAGTTTGTTTTTTTACGTACAAACTTCTCCATTTAAAACAAAAAGATTTTTAAAGTTTAAACTTTAAAATAAGCTGTTTTTGGTAAAAGGAAAATGATATTGACAATTGAACATTGTTTTTACTTAATTAACAATAACAAATTTAAATTCATTGACATTTTATTGAACTACTTATAGATCCTATCTATATTTAAAAAGAGATAAAGTACTTCAACACATGAACACTCGCATTACATAACAACTACATGACTACTTGAATCAAGATGTTGATGGGTGACCTGTGGAAACAGAAAAAAACTACAACAAAAAAAACCCAACACTTTCAACATTTTAAACTCTTTTAAAGACTAGACATAAATCAATGATACGATAATATAATCTTCAAGTAGCGTCAGTAAATGATAAAATAACATAACATAAGGATAAAAACGAAGTTTTCTCACGCGTTTGAAAAGCAACAAATAAAACCACTCTAAAATTATTATTTTAAAATAATCATCTATTGCTTGATTAAGTTAATGTTAAATGAAAACAGACAAGAACAATGCTGCTTTCATATATATTTGTATAGATTGTAACTTTTGAAACGAGCAGCGACATCATCATTTTCAAATAAAAGGTTGTGCTCCTTTCATTCATCGTAAAATATTTTATAATTATTATTTTATGTTAACTAAAACAATTTTGCTACATAAGAAAAGAGTTTAATTTCTCTGAAAGAGCTAAAACATGAATTCTAAAAAGTAATTATCAATTTTTACTATATATACCCATGTACCGGTATCTTAATATAAATTGATTTTAAAGTAATCATTTTATCCACTCTCCTCTGTTTAGTCTAGAAATTGTTTTAAATTATTTTATTTGCTAGAACTCATTATATTTAACGTTTACAATTGGATGAAATTTGACATGTCTATATTTGTGTAATCAGACAATTAAATTCATAGTAGTTTTATCATCAACTTTTATTTGGGGCAAATCTAAAATATTATAGAAATTTCTCAATGTTATCTTTAAGGATCTCCATTATTTTTTTTATTTTTTTTTGCATTTTTGGCTGCAGTGTCATTCACAAACCAGAAAGAACATGCTAAGTTTTCTTTCCCTTTTTAAAAAATAATTGTTTTGAAAATATTTCTTCATCAAGAAAGAGGTTTAGCTGAATCGTTCGTTGCCTTGTGATGTCCTGACAGGCCCTTTTAAATAACCTTTTTTTTAAATTCTTAAATGCCTGATTGGGAATTCACTCATATTTTTTTATATTCACAGCATCTTTGATTTTCACTCCTCTATGCTGATGTATCCAACTATTGGTATCTTTATCATAGTTTTGCTCCAGTGGCGTAGTAAGAAGGAGATGACAAAGTTTAAATCCTTTGGTAGCAATGGTGCTACCATAGAAGTAATGTGGACTTCGTTAATCGCTGTTTGTCTAATAGGTGAGGGCACTTGAATAATTTTTATATAATATATTAAGTAACACCATTAGTTAAACCATTAAACCTTGAAACACTCCAGGATAGAAGGACCAAAAGTAAATGAGTAATTACACATAAGGCAATTAATTCTAATTTAGAAATACAACACAAAGATAACTTAATACAAACCTAGGATGGACAAAAGATAAAAACACCTTTCTTATTCCATATGCAAGAACAAACACATACAAGTTTTCTTTCTTTCCGTCCAGTATTTGGGCGTGGCATGGGTTGCCTGAAGAAACCAGGAAAGCCAAAACTTTGTCATCATTTAAAACTCTACTAAGAATACAGGACTAAACACAAACCATAGAAAGACGTAGGGCGCAATAATCTTCTGTACAGAAGGAGCATCTGTAACACATACAACATTTTAGTTGCTTGAGTCAAAACAATACAAATGATCAAGTAACAGGGCAAACAAATTTGTATCGCCTAGGATGCCTAAATGATGCTAATATAAATACGGGAATATTTTAATTTTAAAAAAGTTTCAAAAGCTAATTGGAGCTTTTGTGATAAAATGTTCTGTGGCGAAGACGAACCAATCCCATTCGAAAAGTCACAAAGGTGAGATGCATGGCTGACTTACCTGTCTCTCTCACACATACGCAGACATGCTCACAACACTCAAATCGCCATGAACTTTCAACTGAATATGAACAAGTCCAGTGAACAATTTGTATCAACATTTTATCAACTTTGCATAAAAAATTCGATGTTGATTATTTTTGAAAAAAATGAGTTGTTCCTCCTTGGATATGGTCTCTGTATCGCTACCATGGTTAAAAAGTATGAAAGCTGTAACTTGAGACAATTTTGCAGGAAATACAGAATAAAAAGATTCTAACACTATATTGATCTACATGACATCACATTTTCTTGGTTTGACCAAAAGCCCACGTAGAACTTTGTTATCCAAGGATGGCAAATAATGATTCTCTTATCCTTATGACAAGATCCAAGATTGCACTGTTTTAATTCCATTGACCATCATGACAAAAGCAAATGGACATTTTTATTTGAAGCTTTTCAGATTTGGTCTCTGGTACAATCCTAATTAGCAATTATAGTAAACAAGAAGCAGAGAGTTAATTGTTGTCTTTGGTTGTTAATTGATTTGGATGTAACCCTTGCAATATGTTACGCTGGATTATCAAATGTGAGATTCTGGGAAACTTTGAAAATCGCCATGATTTCAAGACCATATTGATATTTTCTTGTTTTTAAAACATATTTAGTTTTAAAAAGTCTTTCCATGTCCACAACCCTTTTCCATAATACTAAAGATTTATACAGCTGAGAGATTAGCTTACCTTCTAGCCGTGTCTTTTACAGCTGAGAGATTAGCTTACCTTCTAGCCGTGTCTCTTCCTTTAGTTACTCTACAATGAGGACACACGTTATTCTACAATGAGGACACACGTTATTCTACAAAAGGAGCTACTACTTTATTGATTGGTTTAATACATAAGTTTATTTGAAGTTGAAGTAATTAAATATACATTACAATTGTAAAGAAAACTTTTACATTGCATTCCGTTAAAATCACCAATAGAAAAATACACCATCAGCGGATTGCTTAAAATAAAAACATAAGATATTCACGGTTAAATTGGGCCACTGAGTTAAACCGTTTTGAGAACCGCTGTATTCATTAAAAAAAATTAAAATTTTACTCCTCAATTTGTGCACGTTTAAGCTCCTAGTTTTATTATCTATTTCAGGTCTGTCCTGGGTCTTTGGGTACATCAGTATCATCACCAGCAACATCGCCTTTAAGTACATATTTTGTGCGTTTACATTAATGCAGGGAATCGTTACAATTGTGTTGACGACTGTCCGAGATAAAACTGTCCGTGCTTGTTGGTGGTCAAAGGTGACAATGCCTTGGTGACATTGTACACACTTCATTAAAAAAGTCGGCTACAGCTTTAAAGGTGAGTAGTTCATTCTTATATAAATATATACATATGAAGTGAGTATTGGTATGATGGATACTGTATAGTGCAAAGAACGGGCAGGGGTGGGGGAGAACGGACACAAACAGCAGCACAAAGTAATGAGAAAAAAAAAGTAAACGTGAAGACATGTGCACAGCGGTTATTGTTCCTTTTACTACCATCCCTTGCCAACCATAAACTCTTGATTTTTCGACTATTGGGCTAGTTATGTTAGCAAAAAAATGGGGAAAAGAACAGACAGAAAAAAAAATTTGTTTTAAAATTGTTCTAACTTGAAACATGAACACAGGACTGTCCACATGCAAAGCGGACATAATAACCACTACACTACGAATTATATGTTATTCTGTGAACAACGCTAATGAAAGCAAGAAGCTATGTTGCCACAAACCCCCTTTCCCTCCTCCATTTTTTTTTATTTCATACCACTCTGCTTGCCCACTCTAATCGTTTGACCCCATTGGCCTCCACCCACTGCGCTAAAAATAGTTGATAGTGACTGAGCCTATACATTTTATAAAAAAGACTAAAGCAGATTACCTGAAAAGGTAAATTATCATTAGCTTTTAAACTTTTGTCCACATGAACTTTTTTTGTTTGTTTGATTTTTGTGTGGTTATTTTCCATTAATCCAATTAACTTGACTGTAAGTGTTTGTTTTTTGTCTTACACATTTTTAGAATGACTAATTATTTTAATAATAACAGATGAAAGAAAGAATGCAGAGATTTATGCTCGTGAGCTGAACGTCTTAATACCATTTGGCAGTGATTAAGACTCATCTACAATTGTCTCAATCAGCAAAGATAATTAGAGGATAATAAATATAGAACGGGATTAGTATGGTCTGCAGGCAATCGAATAATCCTACAAGCTGTCACAACACACTGAAAAAAGCCAATCTACAACGGTCCTCTTTTTTTGTTTATGTGTTTACAAAACTGAAACTTCAATTGTAAGCATCAATTTTCAGCATTAATGTTTATGAGTTTACTGTAATCTATCATTATTCATTAGTCTACATAACTATATATAATTTCAATATAATAATGTTGTCAATAAATAATGGTAAGATTCAATATAAATGTTTTATCATTAGTTAATCTACAATTGTTGGCATCATTGTTCAAGTATTTATATTTTTATTTATCGAGCATAGAACAACCTCACAGAATGTTTTTTGTACAGTTTGTCACTTCGTATTATTTATAATAATTATGACAATTTTAAACATCGTATTAAAACTTTAGAGCATTGGGGCAGTTGGTTAAAGAAATGTGGATATAAAGTAAATAATTTGTATTGATACCTGCAAAATTATGAATTATGTATTAATGATTAATAATAATAATAATTATTATTATTATTATTATTATTATTAATTAATTAATTATTGTTACTATTAATTATTATTAATAATTTGAATCATTGAATCATTGTTTAATGCATTAAGATACGTTTTGTTGTTTACTGTATTTTTTAAAATTTTCATTACAAACTTTAAAGGAAGATAGTGTTAACTTAAGATGATTTGATTTCATTGTAAACAGTTTTCTTTTATTCAGTAGGGGGTGGGGAGGGGAGTACTAATAAACTTTTTTTTTTTTTTAAATTTATGCTCTTACGGATTAAATTTTCTAATTAGATAAATCGGAAATGAACTATTTGATTGATTTAGATTAATTATAACGCTTATATAGATCCAACTATTTTTATATGATCTGCAAAAATTCATTTTTAACTTAATAGTTTACACACACATCTAAAATCAAACTGTAGCACTATCTTCTGCCGTCACTGTTGACACCATGTTGATACTTGAGTTGATGTGGGTGCTGAATGTGGTACTTCAGCGATGTATTTGAATCCCGAAAAGAGAATAGTTGATCGCAATGGACCAGGACTGGTATGAGGCCCGGATTAACCATGAGGCAAACAAGGGCAAACAAGCTTCGGAGGCACCACAAGTCTTAGAGAAAAATGTGCACGTTTTACAGTTAATCATCAAACAATTTCTATACAGGTGTAGATCTATAACTTTTATATTTTTAAAATCGAGTTGAAATTCTCCTCCAAGTGTCTAAACTTATATGCGTTATTTTTTTTATTGATAACTATGTTTTAAAAATTTATACTGATTTTTTTTTTATTTGCATAGTTAAATATTAAGTTAAACTAAAACTTGTATTATATAAATTACAAATCCTGATTCTCTTTTAGAAAATTAATATTAGTTGTAAATTTAATAAGTTTTCAAATATATTTTTTTACAACTCATTGCACCATTATGTATCGCGCCTTGAAATAACACTTGAGATATGAGACTTGGCAATATTTTCCATTGTTAAAATGCATTTTTTTATTGTATGCATAATTTTGAATTCATTTTTTGTGTGGATTTTAAAAAAAAAAAATTATTTAGTTCAGATTATTGTTAAAAGTAAAAGAATATTTTTTAAATTAAAGTCTTCAAGACAGGGGAAATAACTCACTAAACCTTTTTTGTTTCTCCACTTGAAATGTTCAGTTTAATGATTTTGTACATCTTTATTTTTAGCATTAATACAATTTATGGATAAATGGATTGTTAATTTTTCAAAAGTTAACGATTAAATTTAAAAGAATTGATAACAGCCTCACTAAATACTGATTGAATTTATGTCCCAAAAAGTCAATCAAGTAAATTTGGATAAAGTAAAGGTTTTAGGTTATTATTAGATGTAATAAAAAGAAAACGGTAATTTTAAAATAAATAAGTTCAAGTACTTTGATTTAATATGATAAAAAACGTGGGGTGTTTGCTGCAAAATCCCATTCTAATTTAGAAATACAACACAAAGATAGGTGTTTTATATAAAAATTAAAGATTTATTATTAGAAGACAAAAAAGCGATCTATAAGTGAGAGAATGAGTGAACTTCATTTATAAAAAAAATCATGTTAAGCCTGGTCCCTTTTGGAACTCAGGGCGTGTTAGCGCATTTTCGTATTATGTATCAGTACTTATGTTAGATATCAGCATTATGTAGTTATCAGTAATTGTGTTTAGATTTTAGACATATTTTTATGAATTTTCTTGTGTAATGAATATACCTGACATTTTTTTTATTTAAAAGTAATTTCTTTACATTTAAAAAAAAATTATTTTCTCTTTAATCTAACTACAAGTCACCACAAATGATGACGTAAAACTCTCTAAACTTTTACACACATTCTAATGACGTCAACAAAAAAAAACAAACAAAAAAACAAACTAATTCTTTTGCACGCCTTCGCACCACTCTTGAATGCTTGAAATACTATGTATTCGACTTCCGGCAATGGCGGCCGTTCCCTGCGCTAGTGTTACCTCTCGATTCGAAATATTTTTTGGTAGTTTTAACGGGGTTTTTTAACGGATCGAGTAACTGAGTGTTGATGCACAAATGGCAGGTCAGGACATACAAAATACATATATACCTCATGGGTCTAGGACTTATGGATGCTGAGATCAAAGGTGATGACAGACGGACGGACGGACAAAACGGGTGCAATAGCGCATTCGACTTCTCGAAAATGCGCTAAAAAAAAACCATAGGCGCTTACACCACGCTTTTGGTCATGTTAAATCAATGTACGTTTCAATTATTTTCTTCTTGTAAGTCCACTTATAAAAATGTAGTTTTAAAAATAAATTTTGTACTTCTATTTTATAGCTTGTCAGTAGAATTAACAAACGATACTTCACTTATAGATCCGTTAAGCGTTGTTCTTGGATATGTGGTAGATAGAGAGTCCATTGATGACTTTTTTACTTTCTTGGACCTGCAAAGTCCCACAGGTGAAGATATGGCTACTCAAATGTTGCAGTACTTACGTGACGTTTGGAATAATGGTTTTTCGAAAAGCAGATTCAGTCCTACTATAACACAGCTAATATGTCTGGGTGCTATAAGGACAAGCAGAAATTCTTGAAGAAAATTAATTTGCTTTATACATACCTTGAGCTGCCCATAAACTAATTAAAGTAGGCAGAAAAGCCGTTGACCCTTGTTTATAGGTAGCAAACTTCTTCAATACAGTTCAACTAATCTATACGTTCTTCTCAGCTTCGACCAACAGATGCAAGATTCTGAAAGTAAGCTTGTGAAAGAAACGCTGGAAAAGTTCTTTTTTTTCTATACCAGATGGTAGCAACTGCTGTTGTAACTGAAGCTACTCTAAAGTCAGATAATAGAAGTGTTAGAATTTTTACAAAAAGACCAGTCACAGAAGAGGAAACCCAGAAGACAAGTAGATAACATTGCAAAGAAAATGCAATAATTAGAATTTGTTCTAATGCTTGTCTTTTTAGAAGAAGGGATACAACCGATTCACAGTTACAGGCTAGGCCAAGCTCTACAAAGTTAACATGTGAACTTGAAAACGTGTGCTGATTTATATTCTTCACTAGCAAATCATTAACATGAATCGAGGAAACACTTGAAGAAAGTGTAAAAGAAATAACATCAGGTGTTAATTATGAGTCATCTTATAAATCGAAATCGTAAACGAAAGACAGGGGTCATTCATGGTGATGCCCATAAGGTATCTCTGAATGCCAGAGACACATTTCGTCAATCTGCTTTTTTCGTCTTTGTCGACAAACTTGAGACTGAGATGAGTAGACGAGGACAGGTATATAATGATATACCCGTTCAATTTTCTTGTTTGGTCGATGTGTAAAAAAAAATCTCAGTGTTGTTTAGGACTTATTATAATATACACATCAAAATAGAAAATAATATAATACAGAACTTTAATTTATTTTAATTTTATTCATTTATTTCCATATTGAACAATTTTATGCGGACGTTCGAAAAGAGTTATTTTTGGTGCAGTAATTTCTTGCGTTACGAACGGACGGACGGTAAAATCTACATAGCAAATAAATATGAAAGCCCAGGTCACTCATTCTGTCTCATTACATAACGCTAAGGGAAACAGTGCAACAGTCCATAGCAGTTTTTTTTTTTAAATATCATTTTGGTTTCGAGATTAACAGCGCGTGAGGTGTTTCTCACCGCAAAAAATTACATGACGCTATTGTTTGAGCTTATATTTTAATTTTCGATAGAAGAAACTCTGGAAGTTAAATATTTAGTAATTATTATCAACAAATAAGCCGTGAACTGTGATTTTCGGCTGTCGGACACAATGATTCGAACGCATGCAATAATATTCACGTAAGTTACTTGGGCTTTTGAAAAAAAAATGGGCGCCGTAGGATCCCAACAACAACTTATTAATGTATATTGATGATGATACAGATTGAAAAAAATTGGTATTTCAAACTTCATAACTTAATATTTTTGGCTTACGGGCCTTTAATGTTGTCTTTTGCTCATATAACTTACATTAAAAAAATTTAGCGTTAGCTACTGGAAAGAATGGATGTGTCTTTACCAAATTTGTTTTACCGTTATTGGCGTAATTTATGTTCAGCCACATAAGCATACACTTATTTGTTTACTCTTCTTTTTCCACAAATAGATAGGTATCTCATTTAAGGACGCCACTTTCAAAATATTACAGCGAGAAGAATGTTCTGTTATTGTGGGAACCTAATTTTGATTGTTAATTGTAATATTAACTCAATTTTTATGTAGCTGAGTGGTGTGGCGGCAATGCACAGTATTTAAAATTACATAATGGTGATGGCAATCAATGGTCAATGAAATAAGTGAAGACAACACAGGTTGAGGACGACAGCTGCAGGGCCGCCGCTAGCAATGTTTGTCCCCCTTAAAACCAGGTACGTGTGAGCCCGTCTGGGCTCCACCACGTGTCTGAAGCCTTTTCCCAGGTCCCCATAGACCAAAAACATTGAAATATGGGCAATTCTCCAAATCCTGGTCCCACATTTTTGTAACTTACACTAATTTTAATAAGAGGAAGTATAGTACATCAAAGTATTTTATTTATTTATTATCTGATAACTAGTCTTCAAATGCTAAATAGCTTAACTGCCACACAGCATTTCAAAAAAGCTCCTGAAATAGTTCTGTTTTGCCAATGGTTAAACAACGGGATTATTTTAAGTAAAATTTATTGGGGTCGTCTACCTCCCATAGCTTTATTTAAATTTGAAAATATGCTGAACTATGTGCTGATTGACAAAGTGTTATCTATAATGAAGAAATGTATTTACAACAGGGACATTTTCGTAAGTACCTAAGCATAAAATCTGTCTATAGTGATAACACACACAAAATAATTTGCGGTCGGGATTTGAAGGATTGCCAAAATATGTATACAAAATGACCGAAATGTAACGTATCCGACAGCTGCAATGCTGGCTGCACTTATGAATTTCAATATCATACATGGAGAGTTGAACCTTCTCGCAAATAAAAGTTTTATTTCAAGTAAGAAAGCCAGCAAAAGCAGATGGCGGGATTGAAATAATACATCAATGAGATAGGCCTATGTAACGGGTTACTTAAAATGGTACACTTATTTAACTTATTATAAATGCAATTATTAGGACATCTGTGTATCTTTTAAAGTACGTTCTTGGCTATTAATAAATAATAATAACCCCTTTTCAGACCTTGACGGCATATGGGGCAAGTGAAGAAACATTAAAAAGTTTCTTTAAGCTACATATAACGAGCAAATGATTCTTTGGCTAGCACTATGCTCCAGAGTAAGGCCTTGCCAGCACTGAGTTTAGAGCCCGTGACTCTCTTTTACCTCCATTCGACAGTCCAGCTTGTTACTGCTAGACCACCGCACCCCAGTCTAACTATCAGGGTTATCTAAATTGTGTACAATCAGTATGGTAGGGTATGATTCTGTATTTATACACTTTGATACTGACTATATCAGTATGTGGCCATCCTGGTGGAATGTTGATGGAAAGGAAACATCTTCAGATTTGGCACAGATATTAGGTTTAGGAGCATCGCTGTGTGAACTTTGTTTTAAAAATGGGGCAATTACATTTTTGTATTTCAATTCCTTTCCCGTTTCTCCCTGTGTTTCTTTTCCCGTCACTTTTGAGAATCACACTTGTGTCGATTCATTTTATGCTCTACTTTTATATGTTTGGGGCCGTCCATAAGTGGCGTCACGCACCTAGGGGGGGGGGAGGGATGATCCCAAAATTTGTGATGATGTGTGACTAGGGGGAGGGGGAGGACACATTTCCAAAATAGATAATTCCGTCAAAACGTGAAAAATAATTACGGAGAAAAAGAGTTAAGAATTATGACTTCACGTCAAAACACGCTACTTATAATCAAAGTTCCACTTAAGAATTTACTACTATTTATTTTATGACGTTTTACATGGAATCACTCGTGCTACGATAAAAGAATGCAACCTTACGCTAAATACAAACTTAAACTGCCGCAAAACTAATTGACAAATGCTCATTATCAAATGGAAGATACCACTTTTTTTTTGGGGGGGGGAGGTTGGGTACAGCTTTGTGACGTCATATTGGAGGGGGTCTAAGTGTTTGTAATGAAGTGTGACAAGGGGATGGGGGAGGGGGTTCAAATTTTGTCAAAATCACGGGACGTCATTTATGGATGGTCTGTTTGGAAAATAATGTTAACTGTACAGTGAACTATTCAAACATTGGAAGAAGTAACAATTTACTTAGAAAAATACTATCTCAACTAACGTTGTAGGTAATATGCCAAGAAATGTAAATATTGTTATAATACTCTAAAAAATATATCATTTTCAAGGATTGGCTCTAAGCTTTACAAAAACACGAAGTACATCTTTCTTTCTTGAACATGAGTTGAATTTTTGTGTTGTTGTTTTTGTTTTTTGCCTTAGTGAATTTTTGAGCCCCTTACATTTAGATAAACGATTTATTTTATTTGTAAATCAACGTGCTAACCATTTTTTAACCTTTCAACCATTTTGCCCATATCTTATTAATATTAAAGATAACTGCACCGAATTTTCAAAAGACAATCTATACATATAATTCTCCTCATGGTCCTACCATGCCGTACACCAAGCAAGTTGTCTAACCCCACCAACCAATCAGCTGAAAAGAAAAGTTAGTGCAGAGGTTGGGGGTCGTCGAGACCAAGCCAATTATGGGTTCAACTGAGGTCAATTACTTTGCTCTTTCAGAACAACAGAATAGCATGTATTTTGCAGTGTAGTGGTTATTACAATCGCCTAACACGCGGAAGGTCGTAGCTTCAAGCCCCAGCTAAGACATTACTTTTTTAATTTTTAAAAATGTTTGTGTTTGTCCCCATTCATTTCCCACTTTCTTTTCGAACATGACTTCGCAACACGGCTGTAATCTTTGTTTCTCGACATTTACATAATAACTTCGTGCTCTCTGTTGTGCTCAGCGACAGAGAAGTAGTCATACACTCTCCTCAACTATTACTTTCATAAAATGAATATTTTAGGCGCCTTCCCTAACTCTCCAGGCATGCGCAACTGTGTGTACCCGTAGTAGTGTGTACCTCATCGCCCATGTGTTCTCAATCGCTTTGGTATCTCCTACAGTCGTCTGAGCCACATTGCCTTTCCATTGCTCTCTTCAATTCCAGCTGGTTTAATTTGCTAACAGGGCTAAACGTTCAAAAACATATGTATGTATATTCCAAAACCTGTTTTCAGTCATGGAAAATTGTATGCTGCTCTCTCCAGAGTTCCTTCTTTTCATTCACTCACAGGAAGTCTTCAGCCATCACTTGATCATTAGCGGCGTATGCTACGACACGGGTCGGCTAGTTACATTCTAATATAGAACAATATTAAAAACTAACCTGATATTTTACAACAATATTATTATTTTAAAATAAAAATTTAAAGGTCGTGTTGTTAAAAATTATTTTAAAAATAATTTCCTTCAAGCCAAATTAATGAATAAAATATCATGTTGATTGGATTTCAATTCAATAGTGCCTTTTTCATTTTTTAAAAAAAGACGATAAGGTTGTGATGAAGTTTTGGAACAACTACCAGTTCCCAGAAAGTGTAAATGCAGTTTTTCAAAAAAGATTTCTTTGGCCCTGATGTTTCGGGTTTGGTATGTGGGAATCAATTTGCTCGTTTCATTGCTGTTGCTGATGCGTCATACAAAGGCGCCAGCACGAGTGAAACTTTTGACTTGCTGAAGCGTAGATTGTATTATAGCTTCATGATAAGAATTTTGCCTAAAGAGACTCCATCATTTCCAACTAATTTTCCGAAAGTCCTCCTGCGATTGATACAGTTTACGGAGGCGAACTAGATTAGAAAGGGGGATAGAGTCCTTACAGGTTTTGGGATGAGAAGAGGGAAAGTAACAGTGGCTGGCTGTTGGTTTGAAGTAGGCCGAAAAGAAGAGGCAGTTTTCTGGAAATTTACATTTATTACCAGGAAGTTTAAGATATATAGTCCGAAATTTGGTAAGCGAACTTGATGGAGGGGTGGAAAGAGTTTACAAAATTGATAAATATGTCCATTTCACTTCTTTCTATATGATTTACCCCAATTCCGTCATCAATGTTCCTCTTATAGAATTCGGGGAGGCGAACAGTATACTCTTGTTCAACTCTATGCTTAAATGACCTAAGAATAAGCAAGCATAGCCTGGTCCCATTTCGGTCCCAATAGCGACCTCACTGATTTGGTAAATAAAACTGGCAATTGAATTCAAATGAGTTTGAGGGTTAGGACTAATTTCGCCTACCGTAGTAAAGCGTGTGTGGGTATTGGGTGAAGTTTTCTGTCAGTCTGGATTGATGGTTATTCGGGAGTCGAATGTCATTAAGGCATGGTTAATGTACTTAATATATGTAAGAAGGGATGCCACTATATGTTGGAAGACACTATTAAGGAATTCAGAAATGTGTTCCTTTGGACAAGAACATGCTGAGATATTAGGTCTTCCCGTGTTGGCCATCCTTGTAATTTTTATAAAAAGATGAAAATATGGCTTATCCACGTCACTGTCAAAAATATACATCCTGGAAGCTGATTTAGGACAAGCGCATTCGGCTATCAACTCATCAATGGTCTTCTTAACGGTAGTGGTGTATTTTATGATGGGATGTGTGAATATTTTGAATAAATATTGTCATTTCAAGAAATACGTTTTACACCTTTCACCTGTTTTTCAAATAAAAGAAAACAACGAATCTCAAGCTATCGGTGGGATTAAATATATTTGTGCTACCCAGTGACCCTAGAATTGTATTTTTGTCATACAGTTCACGTTAACCTTTCGACAGATCAACAAATCAAGTGTCACAAGAGTAAGCCGCCCCCCCCCCCATTTCCAAACTAAAATAGCATAATCGTAAACACAACTCACGATTTTTCATGTTATTAATAACAACACATGATCAGGGGCGTGGTTAGTGTTGAATCGAAGAGGCAATCATTTATAATATAATTTTCAAGAATACTTGAAACAATAAATTTACAATTCCATTAGTAAAAGTCTCACCGAATAAACACCGAGTAATAACTATACTCTGTATTCCACTTTAGCAAAATAAGATGAATTTGTTTGCATCTACATATTAATATATAAAACAACAAAAAAACAACGAATAAGGATTTGCTCTCCATTTGTTCAACTAGCAATCATTTCGCTAAGGGTTGGATACGCTGCTGGTAACACGATGACATTTTCAAAGCAAACTTTCCACCAGTGAATGTGTTTTGTGCTTAAGAATCAGTTCGGAATCATTTAATCACTTTTCTCTACAGTTTATTGCATTATAACACATGACTAAACATATTCTAACTGTGACCACTAAAGATGGAATCCGTGTTTATACAAGTATCCAGTCTCCTAATATTTTTCTTGAGTTCTTATTCTCCAGTCCAAACATGCAAAAATGGTAAGTACACAGAGTAAGACATTAACTGATAAAATGCATTGTCAGAATCACACATTTTGAACATGGAAAATTCATGGAGCTACATTTATTTCATGAAACAGGCTGGCGTCTATTGTAAACAATGAGAATGTCATAAGTGAAATGAAGATCAAAGTAATGACACAAGTTGGTGCTGTAGCCCTCTTAGTGACTTGTAATACTTTACAAGTTGAGAGTTTTATTTTCAATTAAAACATTAAGTAAAATTTAATAATTTTTTTTCGGGTTTCAAAAGGAGAAAGTGAGCAGGGTGAACTGGACTTTATGCTTATAATAGATATTAGTAATAAGTTTTAAAAACATCTCTAAATAGGCCAGTTCCTAATATTAACCCGTGACTTAATTGAATGAGCAAGTGTGTAAAGTGGTAGATTGAGGAATGCTTGCAGTAATTAGAATACTTGAGTGGGGAGATTGGATTAACAGGTTTGACGTTTATTATTGTCTTGTATTTATAAAAACATTTTCAAACTTATTTTTTACATTAATTAAAACACATTGTTTGATACAAATAGTTAGTTTTCCCTTCACAAATTCATAAAATGCAACTCATAGCACTTCTTTGATATTAAACTATCACCCACCATCCCCCGCCCTCACCAAAAATGTATACTCCATGTGCAGTGGACGTGTATAAAAATGAATTTATCGCCTATTTTTTCCTTATTAAATCTTTTAGCGGATTATTTTTACCTCTAATTCCTGATTTTCACTCTTTACACACCGCACAACTAGAGTGGTTGGATCCTTATGTTAAATGCCTGGAGAGCAATCCAATAAAAGGGAATACTATTTCTTATCTTGTACCCAAATATAAATTTCGGCGAATCTCCTAAAACTGCAATGCGCTAATTTTGAATTTGAGGTGAAAAGTTTTTTTTATCCTTTGTTTTGTGATCTTCTTAAAACATATGATTGCATTTTGCAAGCAAATGCATAGGTTGCAAAGTACTGCCTATATTTGCGATAGTATTTTCCTCTCTGTGACAGTCGCTCCTGTAAAAGCAAATCTTATTGTACAGGAAACATGAGCCAAGCTCGGAACGGCACATTGTGTGTAACTGGCCCGCAGTATTAAAGGGCATAATTAATTTACTGACGTATTATTTCTTTAATCACATCATATATTAAAAAGAACATTCAAATTTTGTACTATTTTGAGTAAGCGAAATGATTTCGAAAATCGATTACATTTTATTATTTACAAGTTACTTAACTTTCAGTCTTAAGAAATCAACGTGAGAACATATTAAGTTGCTTCGTTTGTTCTGCTATCATTTACGTTAAATTACAAGGCAAACGAAAAATCTATTAATTGCTGTTGATGCTTCTGTCATGACTGGTGAACACAGTTGACTAGGAAAACGTGTCTATATCAAAGTCAGGGAAGAGACTAGCAAAGATTTTAAACGTCACTGTATCAATCACCAACAAGTCCATTGTGCCATACACCTCTGAGGTGATCGTGTCCTTACGCCAGTGATAATGGCTGTGAACTCTATTCGATCTCAATCCCCTTTTCACTGCCAGTTAATCAGTTTTTTTCTTGACATCCTTGGAAATTATGAAGATGAGTATCCGAATGGTATGAAGTGGCTCATTCGGGGGACAGCACATACGCGCTTTCTACGCACTTAAAAAAGAATTTGGGCAATACATGTGTGTTAAGGAACAACCGATTCGAGAAGAGAACTATCTGATAGTTTGGGTGGCGAGTGTTGCATTTTTAGTTTATTTGATAAGACATGTAAACGTTTTTAACACAAATCTGCAAGGGCATAATGCAGTGTTAAATGTTAAGCCAATTATGTTCACATACAAAGGCCTTTGGGGAAAAAAACTGCAAATTTTTCAAAGGCAACTGTTTCGAATGCAGCCTCAAAGGACACATTTCCCCTCACTACATGAATTCATCAAACGTTTTTCCAGAAAGAAGCTTCAATGAATAGAATAACTAATTGTCAATAGTTGTCACAGTTGTTCTTTGAAAAAGTGACTAAAAAATTAATAAGATTCTAAAACTCTTATGACAAAGCTAGGTATACCAAGACTGCTCAAAAGTACATGGTCATAACACATCACACTACTTCGTTCATTTCTAATGACCCTAACATTACCAATACAATAATGAATCGATCATTATATAAGTAATATGTTGGGCACACTGCCACATAATTAATCATCTATCTATATATAAATTCTCATCATTATCCAACCATGCCGGACACCAATAAGCTGTCTGACCCCACCGTCCAATCACATTGCAAGAAAAATAGTGCACAAGCGTGGGGGGTCATCAACAATTCGTTGAATTGAAGTCAATTACTATGTTCTTTCAGAACAACAAAATAACATGTATTTCGTAGTGTAATGGTTATTAAATTCGCCTAACTCACGGAGGTCGCAATCCCCAGCTAAGACGTTACTATTTTAATTTTTAAAAGTGTTTGTGTTTGTGCCCGTTCATTTCCCACTTTCTTTTTGATCATGACTACGCAACACCGTAATAAGCACAAGACGAGTGAAAATAAGCTTGACGAATGACCTTTGTCAGGTTATGCCAATTAGTTTTTGGTTGGCAAGCTAGGGTGTTGCTGGGTGGGGGTGGCAAGTGGCTAACCACAGTGCACATGTTTCCAGATCAACAATGCGTCGCAGTTATCCCCACATCTTGAGGTTCATTCGCGCTGTTCCAATTTCATCGTGATGAAGTTTGTGTTCAACTACCTCCCCCTACTTTCTTTGCACTATCTATGAACAAATATGCGGCGTATGCTCATGGAATGTAAGAACCTTACATGTGACAGGGAAAATGAAAGAAATGACCCATGAAATGGAGCGATAGCATTGGAATGTCTTCGAACTAGGTGAGGCCCCATGGAAAAGCATTAATGAACTCTAAACAGAGGAGGGACACAAAATCTACATCAGCGGCAGGGAGGACAGACATGCAGTAGCGTTGTGAGGGGGGTGAGGCGGTCCACCCCGGGTGACACCATCAGCGGTTGACACCAAAGTCAAAAATTGTACTGCATTCGATTTCTTTTAACTAGAAAGGACTTAAGAAATACAATTAAGTAGTTAAACGCGAAAACTTTTAATTTAAAAAATGTCAGCTATCTTGCAATAATACAACAGTCCTAACACAAACAACAATAAAAAAAATTAGGAATAAGAGAGAAAAAATTCACAGCAGAGAGATCTTTAAAAAGGCTGCTTATGAAAGTGGCAGTGTCCTCTGTTTTAAAAGATATAAAGCCATTTGGACTTTGACACATCGACAGTATGGACGAATCCCACCTCACTATTCCCTCCACCACAGTGGGGTGTGGGAATTATGGTTTTTCTCCCCGAAAAAAATAAAAAGATGGATTTTCTTTGTTACTTTTTAAAGAAAAAAACTGTGAGTCATATTTATATACCGGTTACGCCAGTCTCATACAACTTACGTTGTTACGAAAGCGCCCCGATAAAGATTAATATTACGCATTATTCCGTATCTTTTAATATTTTTTTAAAACTTTTTTTTATGAGGTAACGAATTGTTTTCTCTATTTGTAATCAAAAAGTCATAAAATTTATTTATTATTATTATTTCAACCTACAAATTTCGTATGCGAATTTTTCCCATGGCGAAATTATAAATCAAGTCAATAAACCTAAGTAAGCTTACAATAGTAACTTTTCAATGCTCATTAGAGAGGGCATATCAGTCTTGGTTATTCCAAGCAAATTCTAACACGATTTTATATTATTTTCAACTTTATAAATGGTCGCTCTCTGCTGCAGTTTGATGTCTTCATTGAGAGATAGCTGCGAATTGCGATGTTATATTTGTAAAGGACTATGTACAATTTAGCTAATTAAAAAAGAAGCAAATTTTTAGCGCTATGCATGTTTTGAGTGCTACTTCCTTTCCTTACACTGAGCCGGGGGCTGGACAATAATTTTTTTAAGAGCTCTAAAAAGTTGAACTAATTTCGAAGGTAAGCAGCATTTGAAATCACTTGAATATTCTTCCATTAACTATGCTGCTGCCCATCGAATTGCGTCATTGCTGGGCTTAGTTAGGTTTGTAATAGAGCCAAATTTCTCATGGATGTCTTTATATGCACTTAACCGATGTTGTAAGGCTCAAGAAAATTTGTCAATGATTACCAGAAATACAGTTTTGGTGATGTCCCTTTATCCAATTGACACTTTCTATTTTTTGTTAGTATTGAAGATTGTGTATTCTATTTTTTTCACTGACTTGTCCGTTCTTTTGTCTTTATTGGGAATCAAATTAATATTGCTGTCTTTTAACAAACTCAGTGCGAGACTTCAAATTATTTCCCAAATTTCAAGTAGAGTAGCAACTTCCAGTTGTTCACGTTCCTTCTGAAATCATCCTGCTTCAAGTCAAAAGTCACGTGTGTGATTTTCGTTAGTTGCCAATTATTTCAGCACTGCAATATTCTCATGGTATGATTTATTAACAGACCTTATAGCTTCATGTGGGGCTGACCATCTTGTGTCACACAAGGCTTTGTTAACATGTATCAATATTTTTAAGTACCTGTCAACGATGAGTAGATGGAACAAGAAAGGTATAAAGATTTTGCAGAAGACAAAACAAATCTGACTGCAGCAGGACAACCTGCTGCACTTTTCACAACCAAGTAAAGGGAATGAGCTGTGATCGTCACATAATGAGCAAAAATACATTGCTCACGAATAATAGCCGGAACGCGAAGATTGGAATAGATGTATGTACCAACTGGGCAGACACTCACGGACGCACTTGCAATGACCTGATCAATGATAGAGGGCTTCGACGTCTGGAATTTGCAAAATATAACAAACGCAGAGGTATTCAGGGCAACAATTGGAGGAAAATTTTGCTCCATTGACCGCAATATGTGAGTCAGAGACGGATATGGACATAGACCTAGTCCCTTATACCTTTAATACCCCAATAATTGAAGCAGCAAAAGAAATACTTGGTAAGAAGCCAGCAAAAAAAAACAGTGGTCTCCACGTATATTTTAAAACTATGCCATGAAAGAAGAAAATTTAAGAGCGCAAAGAACACTGCAGAAGGAGCACACAAGTACAGAGCAATCAATACAAAAATCAGAAACGATATGAAAAAAAAGAAGAAAAGAAAGGAATGGAAAGCACAACAATGCTCAGACATCAATGAACATTTTTTAATGAACAGCACAAAAAAGGCTTACAAGATTGTCAAAGATTTGACATCCACCAAACAAAGTCGTATCTCAACCATACAGAATGGGATTGCACAACGCTTTTAAATAAAATATAAAATACACAAACTAATTGTGCAAGAAGACAATAAATTTTAACTTTATTTAGGAACTAATAATACAGTAGACGTTTCGGCTTATGTCTTCATCAGTACAACGAAATGAAATCTCAGCCATACAAGATAAATCTGCAAACTGTATCACAGAAGAACAATAAATTCTTAAAAGATGGACCCGATTACTGTTCTGAGCTGTACAATGAAGACCCCATCAGTGCTCAACTGCCCGACGTCAACCATGAGGTGGAGCTGACTGTACGAAAACTGAAAAAAGGGGAAATCGGTTAGAGCAGATAACATTCCAGGCAAACTGATTCAGGCAGGAGTTGACTCTGTAATAAACATTCTTACCAACATGTGCATTAAGATCTGGCAGACAGGAGAATGGCCAACACCCTTGACGCAATCGCTTTTTATTGCGCTCAAAAAGAAGGGTTCATTTACATATGTGTCACAACTACCGTACAATCAGCCTGATTTGTCACCCCAGCAAAGTCATGCTTATGATTATATTAAACAGACTGGAACCACAATCTGAGCAAATCATTGCAGAAGAACAGGCAGGTTTCAGAGCAGGAAGAAGCATGATGGAGGAAATCTTGAATCTGCGAGTGCTCAGTGAAAAACATCTCTAACACCAGAGTGACCTCTATCATGTCTTCATAGACTTTAAAAAAGCGTTTGACTAAGTGTGGCATGCGGCACTGTGGGCAACTATGCAAAAATTCAACGTTAATGCAAACCTCATTGAAATAATCAAGAACCTGTACAATAGAGCAACTTGCGCGGTACTCTTCAACATCAAGCTGGGAGATTGGTTCAAGACCACTGTTGGTGTCATACAAGGGTGTTTACTCTCCCCCATCCTATTAAACCTATTCCTTGGAAACATTATTACAGATTTGCTAGAAAACCATGTCAGAACAGTCAGCATCAGAGGGAGAATTATAACCAACATACTCTTCGCCGATGACATAAATGGCCAGGCTAGCAGCGAGGACGAACTAAAGGAATTCCTTGCAAAGACAACAAAGGTGTATGGCATGGAAATCATTGCAGAAAAGACCAGAATCATGACAAACAGAAAATTCAAAAACGAAATTCGGATAAATGGGCTAAATTTTGGAGAGGTCTCCACCTTTAAATATCTAGTGGCCATAATATCCAATGAAGGCTAAAAGACAGAAGTTCTTGCCAGAATGGCCCAAACCACGGCAGCAACAAGCAAACTAAAACGTCTGGCAAAGCAAGGAGCTCTCCCTGAGATCAAAGATTCGACTAATGCGATGTTGGTCTTCTTTGTATGGTTGTGAGTCTTGGACGCTCACTGTAGTTCTCCAAAGAAGAATCAATGCGCTAGAGAGGAGATTTTTCAAAAGATACCAAACGTCTCCTACACAGCGCACATCACGAATGAAACGGTCCGTGATAAAATAAGTGCTGTCATTGGCCTTTACGAGGACCTTCTCACCTCAATTAAAAAGAGGAAACTACGATGGTACGGACACGTGACAAGATCTGGAGGTCTCTCAAAGACAATAATGCAAGGCACAGTCCAGGGAGGAAGAAAAAGAGGCAGACCAAGGAAGAGGTGGGAGGACGGCTGTTTTGGATGGTGAAGTTGCGGTACCTGCAGAGGATTACCTCTATGGCGCTGCCCGCTTGATGAGGCTCGCCTGCGAAAAATTGAACCGGGTCCTAAGAGCCTAACGGCTCGACCCAACAGAGAATAAACATTTGTTAAAACTATCTTTGATTAGTAATTTGTTAAAGTTAACATTCGTAATAAAATTCACAACTAACGTCACATTTAAGATGACGATTCGCAGTTTAAAAAATGTAAGGTTAAATCTCGATGTTATAAAAATCACCACTGGATTACATCTATATATTTTAAATGTCTGAATTTTTAAAATCTCAAAATCTCTGTCAACATTCACAAGCTTTGTTTGATTATTTTAAATCATGCTTTAATATCCTGAAATAACCATGCGCTTATTTGATATTACCCCTACTTATAATAAAGTTATATTTTTAAAATTTGCTTTAAAAACTAACGAGTATCATAGCAAAAAATGGGATAAGTGTTTTTAACGAAACAAATAAAAAGGAAGGTCAAATACGTAAACGATGTATACACTATAGTTTACTACAGTCTGCACTGATAGTGTTTTGTGTTGGTAAAATTGCTCACAAACATAATTTCTATATTATTTTCTGTGTAAATCTTGCATCAGAAAAAGTCCTAAAGTAATAGATCTACTTACTTGATGCATGGAAAAGTTGAAATAAAGTCCTGAAGATGGTACAAAGCTGTTATAAGAAAGTGGAAGCCCATTTTTGTACAATGTTACTGTCTGAAACTGTTCAAATCAGAAACAAAATAATGAGTTTATCAGACAAATATTATTGAAATATTTGCCACATACCTGAAAGCCAATTAAGTACATCAATTAAAATATTTGGATTTACTAATTAAATTTACTGCATCTATTGTATTTAGAAAGGTAGGATTAAATACATAGACGCATTACGAACCTAAAGATTTAAGTGGATGTTATTTTGATTTGTTGATAAAATTTGAATTTAAAACAATAATTTTAAGATCGTTTTATTACTAAAACTGTAATCTAATTACATGATAACGCTTTACCATTTAAACTTTTACACAGACCAACAAAACCACGCTGGTAAATCAAGTTTTATCTTTAATTAATATTTTTTTAAGAGTAATTAATGTAGTTACAATAAAACAATCGTACCTGTCCTATTGACGTAACACATTCAATAGAGACGTTCCTATGAATGGAGGTTGAATCAGGAGAAGTGATGCCAGCTAACTGACCTGCAACTTCTGAAGAGACTTGGAGCTCGTTACCGCTTAATGTCACGTGTGGCCAGTTGGCAGTGATTCTCAAGGTCGGTGGAGCCGACTCTGAGACTGAGAAATAAAAATTGATATTTGATATGTTAATTAACACAATATATGCACTTGAAATTAGGACAAGATCAAGACGCGAGCCAATAACCGTGACGGATGACTCTCACTGGTGTCGAGTAGTCCCAGTTTATGGTTGGCAAAATGAGGGGTAGGACTGCAATCAGGCTTATAAAAATTTTAATGGAAAAGACTTAAACAAGGTAAGGGTTAGCCTGACCGGACGTAACAAAATAGTGAACGTTTCGGCAAAGAACCTTTTTCAACGAACATACAATACACAAATTAAACAAAAATAAAAATAAAAATAAAATTAAGCAATTTAGCTGCGGTGAAATCCAAAGAATCCAAGAAAGTTAAACTGTGGCGATAAAAGATGTGTTTCATGTACTTTGGTTCGTGGTTTAGGGATAAATGATAATGATTATAATAAATACCTTCTCGCCTACAAGGATACAACTTTAGTGATCTCACAATTGATGACAACAAACAAGAATAGTGTAAAGTTAAACGAAATATAAATTTATTTACACTATGTACATTATGTTGAGAAATATTCATTAATTAATATATATTAAAGTTATATGACTTATTCGGAACTTTCTCTGATTCTACACAATGAATTTTAAACGAATCCAAATCTCTCATGATTAAGTGCTAAAGAAAGCTTTTATCAATTCCCTATAACAATGATATCATCATTAGGCTTCTGCCCTTATACTAATGTTCAATGGTATGGTACTTAAAGTTAAATCCTCGTGTCCTTGCGAGGCGCTATAGTTGATACTTCAGCTGACGTCCTTGAGAAGTAGTTCTGGTCCGTACTCGGTGGTGCTGAACCGCGGGTCAGGCTGATTCCACTGTTGAGTGATTGCAGATGACTCTGTGGTGCTGGTCCTTTGGAGCAGGCTGACTCCACTGTTGAGTAACTACAACGACTTTGTGGTGCTGATCCTTGGAACAGGCTGATCCCCTGTTGAGTGACGGTGTAAATAACTTCCTGCTGGACTTCACTGCATCAACACAAGATAAACCTCTTGAAGAGTTTGAATGTTCACTTATGTTTATAAGTGACTTCTGAAAAGGAGGAGTTTTCAGGCTTCGATCAGCACGAGTGTACTCGTGGCTAATCGGCTTCGATCCTCACCTGGGAATGGTGGATCGGCATCAGCCGGGTACGGGTATGTACACCGCTGGGTGTAGAAGGTCTATCCGGAGATGACCGTCTCTGGACTTGTTGGGTGGGTGATCCTCAGGGCTTACCAGGGTGGTTTTGTCCTTGGCCTGATGGACACTGTTGCAATATTCTCATCTGGCACCGGTCGTAGATGATGAATGAATCTTGGCTTTCCTGTAACCAGGGACCAGATTATATAAAACAAGGTATAAACTTTAGTAGTTTATCCGTATTAACTATTAGTTGTCCCTCATTTGACATCCGAGCCTTCAGAGCAAGGTGTCAAACGGGAATCAAAGTATTCATAAGATAGTACAAGATAATGGTAAATAATACATCAAATCATTATTATTAAGATCGTATATTACCCATTGTTAATAATAAAATAGCAATAATCTCAACGTTCATATATATGCATTACTGATGCACACATATTGAACAATGGTTAATCTTTTAATTGAGTTAATCCATTGACAAATGGAAACTGGTGTCGTGTTATATACAACGATAATAAAATACAGAATACCTACCGGCATTCTTATGGTTATTTAACCGATTCAAATAAGTTCAACAGATAATAACTGATTAAGCATTTAATTATTAAAGTATTAATTTGGCATAGAACAATATTATGACAGTGTATTTAGTCGATAATTGAGGTCGTTCTTACTTTATCTGGATTTCGGAATGTTTGGTTCCTTGATGATTACAATCTGAGTAAATACAAATCAGTTGATTCCATCACCTCAATAGGAGAATATGGAGAATGGTTCCTCGCTCACATTCCTTAGATGACGTGTTTCATTTAATTTGCATTGATTGGATGATCAAACATCAACAGTTAATATGCGTATTCAACTATTCCGCCTCACCGCGCGAAATGGCGCGCCTTTAGAGATATTTCCTTTTCTTGTTTAGTTGTTGCTGTGCAGTGAGGAATTGCGCGTTCATAAATTTTGTCACAGAAACTGAGAGATGACAGATCGAATTTATATATGAAAGCAGAGAGTGGGCGGGGCAAACGCCTAGGTGGTAAAAGAAAACAACACATTCATCCCATGTGGGGCGAGTGTACCGTGATTTTCTATTAATATGTTTTCAAGCTTGACCCGCGTGAGTTTGTTTGTGCGTGAGACAATAGCTGTGACTGCCAGGTCCTTGATACCCATATGGTCGCGTCCACGGGAGTGACGGGAGACAGGACAATGTTTGTCTTGTGTAATCGCCCTAATATGTTCAGACATTCGGCACGACAAAGATCTCCCGTCTCCCCTATGTATTTCAAAGGACAGCGCCTACACACAATGGTGTAGACAACGTTGCGGCTAGCGCAAGTGAAGCCATCCTTAATCATAAATAGCCCCTTAGGGAAGTTTATCTGTTCGGCTTGCACAACCAAAGGGCATGTCTTACACCGAATTCGGTAAAGTACCCAGATGGTTGGGTGATGTGGGGAGGCGAGCGCGAACCAGACGATCATGTAGGTTTCTGTCCCTCCTAAATACAATTAGGGGTGGGGTGGAGAATATGTTGTTCGTCTTGGGGTCCGCAAGGAGGATAGCTCGGTTCTTCAGGAATATTTCTTTGGCTTTGTTGTTGTGTGGATGGTAAGTAAGAACCAGCTTGCTCCTTTGGTTGATATCACGGATGCGTGGTTAAAAGGCGTCGGCACGAGTCAAGTTTTTGACCCGCTGAAGCGCATATTGAAGTATGGCTTCAGGATATGACCTTTGTCTAAAAAACTCCACCATTTCCAAACCCTTTTCCCAAAACTCCTCCTGAGATTGACACCGTCTATGGAGTCGAAGAAGTTGAGAAAAGGGAATGAAGTCCTTACAAGTTTTGGGATGAGCAGAAGGGTAGAGTAGATAACAGTGGATGTCTAAGGGTTTAAAATAGGCCGAAGTGAGGAGGAAGTTTTTCTGGAGAGTTAAACTGATGTTAAGGAAATTGACAGAGAGTTCAGAAATTTGGTAGGTGAACTTAATGGATGGGTGGAAAGAGTCCACAAAGTTAATAAAAGTGTCAAGTTCACTTCCCTCCATATTAGTCCCCCCGATACCGTCATCTATGTACCTCTTGTAGAATTCAGAGAGACGACCAGTGTATTTCTGTTCCACTCTGTGTTCAAAGTGGCCCATAAACAAACAAGCATAGCTTGGTCCCATTTTTGTCCCCATAGCCGAAACGTTCGCTGTTTTGTTACGTCCGGTCAGGCAATCCCTTACCTTGTTTACGTCTTTTCCATTAAAATTTTTATGGTTGGCGCAGTAGGAAAGGGGCAGGTAACTTATCCCAGTGCGCATGTGTCTTGACCAACGTTCACTCTCGTTGTTCACATCTCATCGTGCTACTATTTGTGTCCGTTCGCTCCCCCTTACTTTACACCATCTATAAGCAAGTCTGCGTCGTATGCTACGCCACGGGTCGTTTCTGGTTTAGTATATGTAATTAGCCAGAATTTAGGACAAGCACAAGAAATCATGATGATTTACTTTAGCTAGTGTCCAGCAGTAGCAGCAATCACAGTTCATAGTTGGCATGCGAGGAGTGTGCAGTGTGTTGGGGGGGGGGTCGCAGTGCTCATTTCTTCGTGATGTCATGTTACGCCCCGCGGGTCTTACCTAGTGTCCGTAAATTGATTTCTTAAATTAAATGTATTTAGTGAAGTGCGAATTAAAAGCATATTAATGGGCTGGCATTACACACTCATGTCAGGTTGAACGTATTAGCGTAATAATTTGTATTTATCAATAAAATAGGATAAAATAAAAAATAAAAAAAAAACTTTAGTATGCCTTACTAAAATACTTCAGTTATTTATTTAACTGTCTCCTTTTCATACATAAGCCAAATTTCTTTCTGAATTATGTCCACCTAATATTTCAATATATANATATATATATATTGTGGAGAAACGCTTGGGTAAGGGTGTACCCCAGCCAAATGACATGACCCCGCCTCTGTTCCCCCCCCCCTTTAATTCACCTGATCATTCTCAAGGCAAGAGGGCGACGAAACGTGGGGGTGTTTGGTTACGAATAATCGTCAGTGACCAGAGCAAAGATTTTAGTGCTGTCAAACCGACCATAGTCGGGAGATGCCAAATGTAATTTATGTGAACTTGGAGAAACTTTGAATGTTGTTTCATTTTAATGGCTTTAATGAGGAGGGCGTCTCACGTATCACCCACATACCCATGGCTAGCAATATAAGGGCGGGGACTTGTTAGACCAGCATTGAGAAGCCATGGAGCCGCGATGTACTAAGTCTGGGAGCCAATGAGTCGAACCGAGGGTGTCTGGGGGGAGTCTGAGCACTAAGAACGTAGTACGGACAGATAGACTGAGCATTAAGAACGTAGTACAGACAGAGAGACTGTGCACTAAGAACGTAGTACTGACAGAGAGACTGAGCACTAAGAACGTAGTACTGACAGAGAGACTGAGCACTAAGAACGTAGTACTGACAGAGAGACGGAGCACTAAGAACGTAGTACGGACAAAGAGACTGAGCACTAAGAACGTAGTACAGCCAGAGAGACTGAGCACTAAGAACGTAGTACAGCCAGAGAGACGGAGCACTAAGAACGTAGTACGGACAGAGAGACTGAGCACTAAGAACGTAGTACGGACAGAGAGACGGAGCACTAAGAACGTAGTACGGACAGAGAGACTGAGCACTAAGAACGTAGTACAGCCAGAGAGACTGAGCACTAAGAACGTAGTACTGACAGAGAGATGGAGCACTAAGAACGTAGTACTGACAGAGAGACTGAGCCCTAAGAACGTAGTACGGACAGAGAGACAGAGCACTAAGAACGTAGTACGGACATAGAGACGGAGCACTAAGAACGTAGTACGGACAGAAAGACTGATCACTAAGAACGTAGTACAGCTAGAGAGACTGAGCACTAAGAACGTAGTACGGACAGAGAGACTGAGCACTAAGAACGTAGTACGGACAGAGAGACTGGCCACTAAGAACGTAGTACGGACAGAGAGACTGAGCACTAAGAACGTAGTACGGACATAGAGACGGAGCACTAAGAACGTAGTGCGGACAGAAAGACTGAGCACTAAGAACGTAGTACGGACAGAGAGACTGAGCACTAAGAACGTAGTACGGACATAGAGACGGAGGACTTAGAACGTAGTGCGGACAGAAAGACTGAGCACTAAGAACGTAGTACAGCCAGAGAGACTTAGCACTAAGAACGTAGTACGGACAGAGAGACTGAGCACTAAGAACGTAGTACGGACAGAGAGACTGGGCACTAAGAACGTAGTACGGACAGAGAGACTGGGCACTAAGAACGTAGTACTGACAGAGAGACTGAGCACTAAGAACGTAGTACGGACAGAAAGACTGAGCACTAAGAACGTAGTACGGACAGAGAGACTGAGCACTAAGAACGTAGTACGGACAGAGAGACTGGCCACTAAGAACGTAGTACTGACAGAGAGACTGGCCACTAAGAACGTAGTACTGACAGAGAGACTGAGCACTAAGAACGTAGTACGGACAGAGAGACGGAGCACTAAGAACGTAGTACAGCCAGAGAGACTGAGCATTAAGAACGTAGTACTGACAGAGAGACTGAGCACTAAGAACGTAGAACAGCCAGAGAGACTGAGCACTAAGAACGTAGTAATGACAGAGAGACTGAGCACTTAGAACGTAGTACTGACAGAGAGACTGAGCACTAAGAACGTAGTACGGACAGAGAGACTGAGCACTAAGAACGTAGTACAGCCAGAGAGACTGAGCACTAAGAACGTAGTAATGACAGAGAGACTGAGCACTTAGAACGTAGTACTGACAGAGAGACTGAGCACTAAGAACGTAGAACAGCCAGAGAGACTGAGCACTAAGAACGTAGTACGGACAGAGAGACTGAGCACTAAGAACGTAGTACGGACAGAGAGACTGGGCACTAAGAACGTAGTACGGACAGAGAGAGTGGGCACTAAGAACGTAGTACGGACAGAGAGAGTGAGCACTAAGAACGTAGTACGGACAGAGAGACTGAGCACTAAGAACGTAGTACGGACAGAGAGACTGAGCACTAAGAACGTAGTACGGACAGAGAGACTGAGCACTAAGAACGTAGTACGGACAGAGAGACTGAGAACTAAGAACGTAGTACGGACAGAGAGACTGAGCACTAAGAACGTAGTACAGACAGAGAGACTGTGCACTAAGAACGTAGTACTGACAGAGAGACTGAGCACTAAGAACGTAGTACTGACAGAAAGACTGAGCACTAAGAACGTAGTACAGCCAGAGAGACTGAGCACTAAGAACTTAGTACGGACAGAGAGACTGAGCACTATGAACGTAGTACGGACAGAGAGACTGAGCACTAAGAACGTAGAACAGCCAGAGAGACTGAGCACTAAGAACGTAGTACGGACAGAGAGACTGATCACTAAGAACGTAGTACTGACAGAGAGACTGAGCATTAAGAACGTAGTACTGACAGAGAGACTGAGTACTAAGAACGTAGTACAGCCAGAGAGACTGAGCACTAAGAACGTAGTAATGACAGAGAGACTGAGCACTTAGAACGTAGTACTGACAGAGAGACTGAGCACTAAGAACGTAGTACAGCCAGAGAGACTGATCACTAAGAACGTAGTACGGACAGAGAGACTGAGCACTAAGAACGTAGTACGGACAGAGAGACTGAGCACTAAGAACGTAGTACGGACAGAGAGACTGAGCACTAAGAACGTAGTACAGCCAGAGAGACTGAGCACTAAGACCGTAGTACGGACAGAGAGACTGAGCACTAAGAACGTAGTACGGACAGATAGACTGAGCACTAAGAACGTAGTACAGACAGAGAGACTGTGCACTAAGAACGTAGTACTGACAGAGAGACTGAGCACTAAGAACGTAGTACTGACAGAAAGACTGAGCACTAAGAACGTAGTACAGCCAGAGAGACTGAGCACTAAGAACGTAGTACGGACAGAGACGACTGCCTGATGAGAAGTTTTGATCTAAATAAAGAATTGACGAACTGAGTGGCGAGTTGTTATTACTTGAACGAGAGCAGTAGGAGAATTAAACAAGAACCCGTGCTCGGATCTTCAACAATATAGTATATTTATTTAAATTTTAATTATTTTTTTTTAAAGTAACTTTTTTTTTTTTTTACAAAACTAATAAGAACGTAAACTAAAAGGCGTTGTCTTTCTGACAGAAGTGTCGGGGTGGGGGACTTTTTAAGTTTTAAGTATTTTTAACTTCACTTTTTCAAGTTCCTTATGATGATAAAATCAGACAATAGCCCTCTTCATGGTCTGATGTCTTATTTTAGCTGTCATTTTTGGCAGTTTATTTCTAGTGTGTTTGTGCGCGCGTGTGTATACATGGTTTGATATTCTCGAATAGATCAAATGATAAATATATGTATAAACAATTCTGTCTTAATATATAAAGTCAGATCAGATTTCACCATCGACTCAGTTAATGTTTATTCTTCAGTATTCTTCATCCCAGTCTATTTGACCCTTTGGTTTACAGTTCGCTTTGAATAACTGACTATAACCCAAACAAAATCGATATTTTAAATCACAAAATATATCACGCCTTATGATCACAAGCCAGCCTTTTTTTTTTCAACTCAGCCATTCACAGGTTAAAGCTATTTTTCCCCACAGGTTTAAGCTATTTTTCCCCACAGGTTCAAGCTATTTTCCCCACAGGTTCAAGCTATTTTCCCCACAGGTTAAAGCCATTTTCACCACAGGTTAAAGCTATTTTCCCCACAGGTTCAAGCTATTTTCCCCACAGATTTTTCCCTGACATTCATTCAACAATCTCCTTCCCCTTCCCCCAACACTTCCCAGATAACCACCCAACCGTGACGACTAGGTCCCCTTTGTTAAGACCCCTGAACTCGTATCACACACAGGTCACTGGCCACACACTAAGGCCCTCGCTCAATAACAACCCAGAACCGATGACTCGATCTTTACATTTAGGAGGCTAGCTTTTCTGATTGTATATAATATCTTCTAGATCAAATTTAAATCCATCTGGTTATTGCAACTATTAGCTTTGGATCGAAGAAAAATTAAAATAGTTTAAAATTATTCACATTTTAAATATTTCATTAAACAATCCAATTAAAACGTTTTTAATTGTTTTAGTATCATGAAAGGCGGAAGCTAAAAGTAGCCATTACTAATAATTACGAAGGAAACAATATCATTATGAAGACGCTGACAACATTGGACAAGTTCGTTGCGTTCATTTGGTCCCTGTAATTAATCGTTTAAATAAATTATTAATTTATTGCACATAGTACGTATAGAGAATTTTATCTCTATATTTATAAAGGTTTATGTTTGTCAGGTTTGAAGGATCTGATGAATGGTAACAGTGTTACAATGGTTTCAAATTGTCTATTTCTACATTGAATCATGGTGAAAACTTGATTGACAAGATGGTAACTTTACACAAAACAATAACATCTTTATTTTAAATTTCTCTATCAATCACAGCGTGCGGTGAAAGCCACCGATTGAAAGATAACCACACGAAATTTCTTTTGTTACGCATGTCCAAAATAATGTGTCTTTTTGTTTTCTTCTGCTGGAAAACAAATTAGTACTTTATTTCCCCCAAAATTTTCCACGCATACATATTCTATGTTAAATCGAATCAGTTTAAATTAAAGTTTGATAGAAAATGATATTCTTGAAAGTATGTCCTCACCTTTCACACAACACCAGTTTTAGAGAACTCATGGTCAGTGGGGTAATATTTATTTTGATGGGTATGCGGGAATAAAGTTATGTTTACTATACGTTTGTATAAACCATCAAAGCTGGTGTTATAAGAGTATGTTCTTTCCAGAATTTATAAACCATGCGTTTGTTTTTATTACACTATATATA
>MUZC01001659.1:258527-270859 GCA_002072015.1 Radix auricularia
ATATATAAGATTGGGTTTGGAGTGCATGATATTTACCCCCACCAACCACTTAACAAAATTGTCACCCACCAATGGTATCGTTAGAACTTTTCCACGCCCCTGCAGGCCTCAGGTCACATCCCCATGTGTTGCCTTTTGTCAACACGTCTCAGCCAATGTAATTGAATGTTGTTCTCAATACACATGGATTCCTTGATCCGGCTCTTGTAGTATTTGACTTCTGATTGTAGTGACAAACATTATTAGTTGGTCTTATGGTCGAGAGGTAAGTAGCGTGCTTTCATTTCTTCACTTCAGTAAATTTAAGAATGTTTTGGTGATGACAAAGTTCACCAGCATGTTAGGTCAATATATTAAAAATGGATATGAATTTGTTAATCTTTTTTTAAATTCTTATTAGTTGCTGCCGATGATTACTTTTCAAAGGGCTTTTCCGGTGTTCTTATGCTAGCATTTGTTGTATGTAAACAATGCGGTTTTAAATTAAGTTAAATACATTAAGGAGAAATAATTCTTCTTGCTATTCGTTGAGATACGGGGGAGAAAATAACATTTTCCCTTTCATCTATAAATAAGACACACTCAAAATGATTAAAGAGATTATCACACTTCAGATAGGGATTTTTTTATTTTTTTTTGGAGAGAGGGGGGAGTACACAACTATTGCTCTATTCAGCCTCCAACACCCCGACCTCACATGTGAAAATTGAAGTAATGTTTGCATTTTTGCAATAAGATCTGGTTGAGTCTAGTAAGAGTCTGGGCTCGAAGGCACGTACGCGCAGTCTATATTAAGGTCTAGTCTCAGACTAATTGGTCAGTCCGCATCGCTGTCTTTCTAAATCTACACCAACATCACCGGAATTTTAAGAAACACACACACAATTTCCATGAAATCAACAGAAATTATTATAGTTTTTGTCGTTTCCTTTTGAACGCATTAGCTCTGAAAATGATTCCTTCGCATCAATATCACGGATGCATTGAAGGTTCTTGTGTCTTACAGATGTGCAAATATTGGTTTAACACATTGGTGTTGTGATATGTGGTATGGGCATACAAATATTAAAGTATTTCGTGGGCGTGATAAAATTATTTGAGTGTCGGAAAGAGGCTACCACCATTGTCCATATAAGGTTCATTGGTCCGTATGCAAAGTAAAAGAACTCGTGTGCAAAGTTGCACAGCTTGTAATTTTTGTACTGGTTTACAAAATTTGCTGGTGTTCATTCTAAATTGCTGCTTGTTGACTGTCAGATATCAGAGTGGTCGCGTATTATAAGGGAAACATCAAGGGAAATTCCTACGATGTGTGTTAATTAAATAATGCAATTAACAAAGGTTGCGTACTTCAGAAAAAATACCTGTACACACACTCACAAAATTTTAGTTTTTTAAGATTACATTTAGCTAAAAGGGCGCTTGCTTTTTTTGGTAGACTATCCTATTTGATACTCTACACTTCATTTCTAGCTGCAAAGCCTTTCAGAGACATAAAATGCAGTGGCGTAGCTAGAGGGGGTGGTGGTGGCGGTCCGCCCCGGGCAGCAGACATTTTGAGGGCGGCATTTGTGGGCAGTTGAATTGTACAGCCATTTCCGACAACCTCCCTTAAGTTTTTTGAAAGGGGTAAAACCATTGTGAAAAAAAAATAATAATAATAATTTCGAGTCTTATTTAACGGGTCGCACAAAATTTATTTGATTACATATAGGTTGTAAAAACTAACGCAAACTCGTTAAAAATGTAAGATCGCTAAAAAAAAAAAGGTATCGCTTTGTTTGGAAAATCAATCGGCATACATTACAGATTACGCTTTTATATGAAAACTACATAAAAACACGTCACCGCTGGGCCGAAAAATATGTGCTATTAATATCGACACGGCAGTTTCTGCGTGGAATTTCCACAGGCACAGAATTATTCTCGAGGAAGTACCTACTTCCATGGCCCATGGCGGTTCAAATACCGTGTTTAACTTGCAAGTAGTAATTTATGTTATTGTTTCTGTTTTCATAAAAAGTATTGTTAGGGATTATTAAACATTAAATTGTTCTTTTTGTATGCTAAAATTCGTTTTTAACTTTATAAACGTTTTCAAATATATTTTTCAACTAGATTACAATGTAACTTTCACTTTTATCGTGGCATTTTGAACTTATAAGCTCCCAAAATAATGATTTTTAAACAATCGCTTTGATTCGTAAAATATTCGTTTTGAATTAAATTACCACTTGTTTTTAAAGCACTCATCTAATACTGTCATAATTAAGGGGGGAAAAATATGATTTGAAAGCAGACATTCCACACCTGTAACACAGGTAGGCTACACACTGAGAGAATTTGAATGTGTTACCAGAAAACAATGGTGTACCGTAAAGGTATTTTATTCTAACCCAAGGTCGGTCCAAATGAGGACGGACATGCTCGACCAGTTACTTTATTCTCTTGTCTCGAAACTTACAAGCCAAACTGGGTCAAGCCCACAGCCTTGTGTTGTGTACACATCCTAATCTACAATGTCTTTCTCTCACGCCACCGTATCAACAGGTGAATTCAGGTGACTATGGGAATTACATCATTTTTATGCGTAAGTAAACACGAGAGTGACTGTGAAGTTGCTTGTAAATAAGTGGTAAAATATACTTGATAGGAAACAATAATACAAGCATTGTAAGAGATTGTAAATAAGTGGTAAGTATACTTGATAGGAAATAATAATACAAGTCGCATTGTAAGAGATTCACAATTAAATCTTCATTATGACATATTATAATTATTTGTCAAATTCACCTATTGTACCATAAATAAATCTTATTTGCCATCGGTAGCAAACATCTTATCTTCTTAGATATACAGACGCTCCTTCTATGCAGAAGATAATTGCGTCCACAGACCATGAGAGATGATCTGTTGGCAAGTGATGCAGCGGTCACAGGCCACGGCTATAGGGGTTCCACGCATTACCCCAGCCGCCTAACTATTGTCTAGTTAGGTACCCATTCGGAGCTGGGTGACTCGGGGACTCCTCAGGCCGCGAGAACAAATCCTCACCTTCGTGTGGATTCGAACCCGTGACCATCGGTATGACAGTTGAGAGCGCTAACTCTCGACCACCACGTCCCACAAACATGTTTTGATAACGATTCATCATTTCTAGATTTTATTCCATACTTTAAATTTATTAAATGCCCCTGTGTAAAAACGAGAACAAAAATATTTTAATATCGTTAGGTGAAAAGGAACATAAAACAGAAACACTGACAAAAGTTACAAGAAAAAAAGGCAATCTTGATCTTTATGATATATTACTAATTATGATGATAAACTGATAACACTGAGGTGAAATTTGGTTTTAGTCTAAATATAAAGATGTGCTAATACCACGCAATATTGTGTCGTAAAGTTATTTTATTATAGATCTAACCCTTTCGCGTTTTGTGGAAAATATTGTTAATGAATAATAGTTTGAAAGGTCATCAATTTCTTAGCCATTTTATAAACATTTCTTTTCGGCTGCCGTTCATTATGTTTAAAATCCTAAAGTTATTGTCAATTTTAAAGCATCAAACGTGATTTCCATAAAAGTTAATTTTGCAATGAATGCCATCTCTTTTCATTGCCTAATACAACAGATGTAACTAAGGGTGCGTTACAATCTATTACAACAGATGTAACTAAGGGTGCGTTACAATCTATTACAACAGATGTAACTAAGGGTGCGTTACAATCTATTACTCAGGCAACATTAACAACGCGAGTGGATTATTGAAAAATGTAGTGCTTGTAACATTTCAGATGAATAAACTGAGGGAATAGATGTCTCTGTAGGGGCACACTTACAAAATACTATGTTCATTATCAATATATTTGTGTTTTATGCATTCTTTTCTTTTTAAATCCTTTATAATAACTTGTGGTGTCTGAGCCGGGCAGGCAGCCGACCGACCGTGCGACTTTGCCGATAAAACTTTGGATCGATTTTTAACCCACTTTATTGTAAGCTAGCAAGTTGAAATTTTGCAAGCAGACTCATGCCAATGATAAAAATTATGTATCGAAATTTCAAATCGATCGAATGGACGGTACTTGAATTATTGAATTTTTAAATGATTTTATTTATCTCTTTATATCATGTTAATTTTTTTGAGATATTGTTGTGGTGCGTAATATGTTCAACAACAATTCATGTCGCGCAATAAGGTGCGCATTACATTGACAGTACTTTTAAAAAATAAATTCGCGATCGGTGCGCATTATATTAAACACGTTTTACGAGACAGCTAGAATTTTGTATTTTCGGATTGTTTTGCTCTGCGTATTATAATGAACATCCTTATAGTTACGTCTCGTATATAAAGGATTTATGATGAAAAAATTGGTTTTTTAAAGATTTTTTTTTATAAAAAGTATTACCAACAAATTTCAGTCAATCGCCTACTACTGCGTGAAGTGAACAACTCGGGTACTTCTTGGTACTGATCACAGAATATTAAGGATGTCGTTATGTTCCTGCAATTTAATCTCCTTTCTGTCTTTATTATTTGTAACCACAAAACACAAAGCGTTCGGTGTCCAGTAGCATAAAAAAATACAGAAGATTTTGTTTTAAATTAGAACTCTAACCCAAAAACTCGCAAGAGTTCAGAAACTTTAAATGTTTCCGAAAACTGAATCTCAAGTCTTCCATATAGAATGAGATAGAATGGCCTGAATAGAGATGAGAGCTTAACACGCAGTCTTTTCCCGTTCTCTCATTTTTTCCCTCTGTTTTTATCTGTTCCAATCTTTCATTTCTTCTAGTCGTCTCAGTTCTTTGAGGGTCATGAGTATTTGGTATCAATGGATACTGCGCACAATATTCTTTTATTTTTCTATCGTTATATCTTTTATTTTCTAGTGTAAATTTTGATTCTTATTTTTTTTCTTCGTTTTGTCTCGATTGTTCTTTGCTGTCTATAAATATTTTTCCAGAGTAAATTTATTGATTTGTAGCATCACATCAGTCTTATACTAACATGGGGCATATTGCGTTATATAATGGGAGGCTGAGATAGCATCACCTTTAGAGAGAAACTTATTACCAATTAGTCATCTCAAGAACAACTATATGGCTTTCTGCTAGTAAAGATTATCAAGAGAAATACTATCGATGCTATAGAGATACCATTCATTAGTTTTTTGTTGTTGTTTTTTTTACGGAGTATATTTTTTGTCTCGTGTTCTTTTCCGTCTAGTTTAGATATTGGCAAGAATTTCAGTGTTCGACTATAGAATATGAGGCATATCCTTTAAAAATATTATCATTCCCAGACTGTTATTGATTTGTTGACAATAATTATAATAATAACTGAGTCACAAGGACTTATCTCCCCACCCGTTACGGCTGGTTGACACCTAGGTGCAGGTCACTGTGGAATGGGTGGGGAGGGGGAGCAAGGAGAAACCATCAACGGTGGATCTGTTCAGGGAAATGCTAAAATTATATTTCTTTTAAATGTCTATGACTAATTATGAACTTACTTCGGCGAAATTACATTGGAGCATGCGTGGGCCTTCCATAAAGTCTGATGCTAATGTTAAATTTTCAAATTAAAACTATGTGAAATAAAACGTTTATTAACTTGTTCTTGATAAGTAGGAATAACGTTTGCTGGTAGGGATTAAATGAACAAGAAGTTTTCATGTGTCATACATGACCTATTAACAGTGTGCACTATAAGGATGTTTACCATTCTTCCCAACAACTAAAACATACCCGTTTCATGTATTATTGACCCTCTACGGTTTATAATTTAACTTTTAACGTTCTATTTCCTTTTTCAAATGACGTTCTTTGCCCGATACAATTAGCCGCAGGACATACGCCGAAATGGACATTGGATCTTAATAGTGCTGTCTGATCAAAGAAGTGCGGATTCATTTATTTTTTATTATTATTTCTTTTCAAAAGCACGGTTAAACATGATTGGAAGATTTACCGAAAGTGCGAATGCAAACTCAAACAAGTTGAGTTTCACCAGTAATCATGCTATGGAAAACATTTTGTGTACCACATTCCATGATGTCGAGATCGAAAGATGAAATCTGACTGGTGGGGGAGGGGGGTTGTAATGTGTTCAAGTGGCGGAAGTGGGGGTTAATGCCACTAGTGACGATCTCGGTGTGGGTGCAGGGCGGGGGAAGCTGGTGACCTGAACCCAGCAGGAGATGACCAACGCCTCATGTTTCAGCTCAGGGACAAGGCGACCTTTGAACCCGGACAACACTGACGATGTATAAATGACCAGGATTCCAAGAACGTGTCGTTGTAGAGGGGATGTAATGCATCAAGCTTTCACTCGTTTAAATCACAACTTGACAACTGCTTGTGTATTTTCTATTATCTGCTTTCGTTTTCAAGCCGGTTTTCACCTAATATTTAAGTTACTCTTCAACTTGTGAATATCATTCACCAACAAAAATGTATGGCCATCATATAAATAAATAACATTGTGTTTTATGTAGGGCAGTGGAAATAATTCAAGTAATAATTTAAATTATCAATCATTTTAAAATAATTTGAAAAATTAAAAAATCCATTAAAATTTTACAAAATAATAAATATTTTTTTCCAATTCACAATTCATTTATAATTTATATTTTTTGTTATTAACATGTTTTTTTCTCGTATTACTATTATTTATTTAGACGTGCATTCATAAAAAGGAGTTTTCTTCCTTATTTCTTGCATACCAGAACTAATTTGCTGTGTTACGTAACACAATTTGAGAGCCTCGGAATTACCGCGACTTAACCGATTGTGCAAAATAGTGAATCGCGACTTAATAGGATCTATATTTGCGTCATAAAAATATAATTCAGTAAAATTATTCAAATAATCAGTTTAATTTTTAGCCGATTAATCAAACCAAAAATTTTAACAGTACCAACCCTAGTTTTTAGCCTTTTTTCTCTTATTGGAAAAAAAAATCTGCTTACCTTAAAGGCGTATCATTTTATTCATAAAATATCTTTGTAAATCAAATCTTCGTATTCCAGACGGAAGTTAAAATATTTAATTCAATGAATAGCTATTAATATTTTAATTATATTTACTTTTGTAACAAAAACACAAAGTAAAAATAATTGACTTATGGTCCATGGGTTTTATTTTTTTAATGTTAAGACTTAGAGGCTAAAGTCTAGTTTAAACTCGCACATTCATCCCTATGTCTTAGGATAGCCCCAGGCATGCATAAGAAATTTTTACTGTAACCTTTTAAGTACCTCCTTTGAAAACAGGAACTTTAAAAGCTTGACAATTTTTGTTATGCCGTTGTTTTGTGTCACACGTTCTTCTTTCTAAGGGACAACAGTTAGTACAGATTGTCCAACAAGACAATCACTCTCAAAAGTTGAATATTCTTACTTAGCTTCATCTTCGTAAAGTAACAAAATAATTGGCTTTAAATAATTGATATACAACTCTGCTTCGACAGGGTTCAAATAAAATCAATAGATTTCTACTGGTGAAATGGTTTCTATTTAAATTCTTATCCCATGCAGTAGATGGTTTTAGTTCACTTTTAAATCAATCAACTCCCAAATGGTTTTCTTCCTTTGGTCACTACATGGCTGGTTAGATACGTCACTTGTATGCTGAATATTGAATCTCTACATGGCTGGTTAGAGACGTCACATTTGTGCTAATATTGAATCTCTACATGGCTGGTCAGAGACGTCACTATTGTGCTGAATATTGAATCTCTACATGGCTGGTCAGAGACGTCACTTTTGTGCTAATATTGAATCTCTACATGGCTGGTTAGAGACGTCACATTTGTGCTGAATATTGAATCTCTACATGGCTGGTCAGAGACGTCACATTTGTGCTAATATTGAATCTCTACATGGCTGGTGAGAGACGTCACTATTGTGCTAATATTGAATCTTTACATGACTGGTTAGAGGCGTCACTATTGTGCTAATATTGAATCTCTACATGGCTGGTTAGAGGCGTCACTATTGTGCTAATATTGAATCTCTACATGGCTGGTCAGAGACGTCACTATTGTGCTAATATTGAATCTCTACATGACTGGTTAGAGGCGTCACTTGTATGCTGAATATTGAATCTCTACACCGCTGGTAAATATATATGTGAGCGTTATAAAAGCTTTTTATGCAGATTCACGTTGCTGTGTGAAAACAGAGACCGGGAATTCTGACTGGTTCCCAGTCGATACAGGGGTGAAACAGGGATGTGTCATGTCACCAATGTTGTTTGGAATAGCAATCGACTGGGTCATGCGGAAATGCGCAGATGGCGGATTAGGCATCAAATGGATCGAAAACAATATATTGGAAGACCTTGACTTTGCAGATGACCTGGCTATCTTAAGCTCAACGCATTTGAACATCCAGGAAAAAACAGATCGTCTCCAGCACTTTTCAAACCAAATTGGTCTTGAAATCAACACAACCAAAACAAAAATCATGGACCTCACCAACCAACCCAATGATATAAAAATTAATGATAAAACTATAGAGAAAGTAACCAATTTCACTTATTTAGGAAGCAAAATGACATATAATGGAGATTCAACATCAGAGATAATGACTCGAATTGCGTTGGCGTCAAGTGCTTTCAACAAACTCACAAATATTTGGACATCAAGGACAATAAGACAGCATACAAAACTTAAGCTATTCAATTCCTGTGTAATCCCTGTACTAACATACGGATGCGAAAGCTGGAAATCAACTAAATATATAGAAAAAAAATTAGTTTCATTCGAAAACAAATGCCTCCGAAAAATTTTAAATATAAAATGGAGTGATCTCAAATCAAATGAAACAATAAGAAAAGAAACCAACCAAGAATATGTGTCAAATTTTATAAGGAGAAGACGATGGAATTACATCGGCCATGTTCTTCGAATGGACAAGAGAAGACTCCCAAGTCAGGCCCTCATGTGGACACCAACAGGCAAAAGAAAACAAGGAAGACCAAAAGAAACCCTGCGTAGAACAATCATAAGAGAAAGCTCAACCATGGGTCTAAGAAATAACCAGGACTTGATACAATTAGCAACGGATCGTCAAAAATGGAAATCCATGACCTCTGCCCTATGTGCCGTCTTCGGCCCGAGAGGAAATAACTAACTAACACCGCTAGTGGGAGAAGTCACTTTTGTGATAAATATTTAACATCTACTAGAAATAAACTTTAAAAATGATAGGAGATTTAAAAAACAAAAAAAAACAACACAACACTTATTGTAAGACGTATCTGTCCGGAAAAATAAAAACCGTGAGACGAGCAGGAAAACGCATTTAACTTTTGGCATCAGATGGCTAAAATCTTGTATATCTGTTGATTGCACTCCAAGGGATAATTTTTAAAATCTTTTAAAATAATTGCCGTCCACGTAATTAAAAAGATATAAAATATTAACGTTAACATGTATTATTAAAAATTCCTACAATCGTAACAATTGTACACAGACTAAACAAGATTTGTAACTTTCACTGAGTGGGTCTTTAACTGGCTTGCTGCTGCCCCGAAAAACACAGCCGTCTTGAATTTTCTTAAATGTTATTTTTGTGTTATAACTTAAATGTATTTCAGAGAAAAACATATTAAAAGTATGTATCGAATGCTACCTGAAACAACTTAGACTAACAATGTTTGAAGTACAGCAAGTTTTGCAATTAGACTATTTCAATAAAACCGTTCCAATCCATGTAAAAAAAAATATTCTCCACTTTGAATTTCAGGAGAACCAAACTGATGATCTTCTTGTTCAATAAGAAAATCTCAATCATTGATTGATAAAAATTGAAACCCGTGTCAGCACTAGTATTTAAAATGAGCTTTCTATTCCTACAAATTTTCTGCCTACTTGCATACACATTAAACGTGTTTGCAGAGATGAAAAGATTAAATAGAAGTAAGTATAGATAGTTAGAAAACAAAGGAAATTAATAAAACGATTGGGTGGCGACACGATTGAGATTGTTATTATAAGATGTAACCAATCAAACCGGGAATATTTAATACTAAAATCAAATTTCTCAAATTATGAGCAAAAACACCCAAATTAAACCAGTTACAAATGAATTAAAAACACATAGACAGAACCATTCAATTTTAGTATATTGATATAGGAGGCTAGTATGTAAACAAATATTGGAATGGCAAACGACATCCTAATCTAAGTTTTAACATAATGACATCGTGTGTTAACCTATTGTTGACCAAGTGTTGATCAAGTAACACTCAGCTTTGACCTAGATACACAAGTAACACTGAGCTTTGACCTAGATAAACAAGTAACACTCAGCTTTAACCTAGATACACAAGTAACACTCAGCTTTGACCTAGATACACAAGTAACACTCAGCTTTAACCTAGATACACAAGTAACACTCAGCTTTAACCTAGATACACAAGTAACACTCAGTTTTGACCTAGATACACAAGTAACACTCAACTATAACCTAGATACACAAGTAACACTCAGCTTTGACCTAGATACACAAGTAACACTCAGCTTTAACCTAGATACACAAGTAACACTCAGCTTTGACCTAGATACACAAGTAACACTCAGCTTTAACCTAGCCTTTAACCACGAGTTGCCTTAGTTACCCCATATGCTAATTCACTATAAAAAATGTTAACCTATTTATTCTGGATGTTAACCTGGTTCCACCCAAGTAATATTATAGTTACGTCAAGATTTCACCTAGCTAGCTTAGTTACATCAGCTGACCACCCTGTCTCGCATATTGTAAACATTTATTTGACGCTCATCTCTACAGCCTGTAACTTTGACAGCAGCAGTGATGATGAGCCAATAACCGGGACGTGTTTCCACGTCAGCCAGACGGCCTTGACCTGGCAGGATGCTCACAAACTGTGTCATGTCAACCAGGGATGGCTGCTCAACTGTGTCTATGACAATGTCTTGGAGTTTGATCCAAAAGTTCTTAAAGATATGGGTAAGAGTTTTAGGCACATAATTGTTGCCACACCAACTATTTTCTATTAAAGCCGGAAGAGATCGGAAAACTGGATGTGGAAATAGGCATTCACCCGGCAATTCTTCAATTTTTCAAAATGATTGACTCCAAATTTTAATGTTCAGATATGAAAGTACTTTTTATGTTATCTTTATGTTGATGGCATTTGACCGTTACAGTAATCAGCCGCAACTACTTTTGTTGGGCGTCCGGGTGCTTCCACCTACTTGGGTTGCGCTTTTATGGGATTTACAAACTACTTGACGAGTCCCCTGCAGCATTTAAAGAGTCCAAGTTTTGTTAACAAGCATGTAGAGTCATTTTGGGATACGAACAACACGGAAACGATTAACATTGGACTAAACAAACACATTGGACTAAACGATTCACATTGGACTAAACGATTCACATTGGACTAAACGATTCACATTGGACTAAACGATTCACATTGGACTAAACGATTCACATTGAACTAAACGATTCACATTGGACTAAACGATTCACATTGGACTAAACGATTCACATTGGACTAAACGATTCACATTGGACTAAACGATTCTTCCAACGCTCTTTTGTTGAGGCATGACATCCAATTAATGTTATCAACTCTAAAATTTCATTAAAATCTACAACAGTAATTTGTATGTATACGTATTTTTGTTATTTTTAATACATTTTTTTTTCAATGGTAACTAAAGCACGAAATTGCCATTAGTCAAATACCTTAGGCTATAAGACTTAACCCGCACCATAAAATTAATAGGTAAAGGACTGTCTATTGCCCGGATTGATAAAACCTTGTAGCACTGTTTCTGGGTGGGGTGAGGTGGGAGCTCTCCCCAAATTAGTCTATAAATCAAATGTTAAATATACCTTCAACATATATTTTTATAGGTTTTTTCATAGATTATATCTTTGCTTTTGCTCAAGACGCCAGGATAAAAAATTATTAACAGCCAACATCCTGTAACAGTATTTCTCACCCAACCACCCAGTAACAAACAACTACCCGCCGACTCCAGGTGAAACCTTTTAAAGCTAACCTATTTTATCATAACGGAAGATCTCACACGAGAATCAGAGGGCAGTACAAGTAGGAGAAGACAACCGCTACATAAACCGGAAAGTCTCTCGACAGCTACATGACCACGAGAGTTATGTCGCCTGATGAAAGGGGGATAATGATAACATCAAACATGTTTACCTCCCAGCGCTGTATATTTAGTAATGGTATCGGTTGTATCGAATCTATGGTCGCCTAAAGGTGAAAAGTGTGAGGCTTCAAAGAGGGTTCAGTTGGAGGAGTGGTGGGGGGGGGGGGG
>MUZC01001659.1:279205-311852 GCA_002072015.1 Radix auricularia
TTTTGTGACGTACTTTTGGAGGGGGGGGGTCTACGATTTTGTGATGACGCGTGACGTAGGGGGGGAGCGGGTAAAAAATCGGCCAAAATCGCGTGACGTCATTTATGGACGGCCCCTGTGTATGTTTCAAGTCAACTTCTACCAGTCGTTTGTTACAAAAAGAAAGTCAAGTGTTGTATGTGTGTATGTTTCAAGTCAACTTCTACCACTCGTTTGTTACACAAAGTAAGTCAAGTGTTGTATGTGTGTATGTTTCAAGTCAACACAAAGTAAGTCAAGTGTTGTATGTGTGCATGTTTCAAGTCAACTTCCAGTCATTTGTTACACAAAGTAAGTCAAGTGTTGTATGTGTGTATGTTTCAAGTCAACTTCTACCACTCGTTTGTTACACAAAGTAAGTCAAGTGTTGTATGTGTGTATGTTTCAAGTCAACTTCTACCAGTCATTTGTTACACAAAGTAAGTCAAGTGTTGTATGTGTGTATGTTTCAAGTCAACTACCAGCCATTTATTACACAAAGTAAGTCAAGTGTTGTATGTGTGTATGTTTCTAGTCAGCACAAAGTAAGTCAACTGTTGTATGTGCGTATGTTTCAAGTCAACTTGTACCAGTCATTTGTCTCACAAAATATAAGATGAAAATGAGTTTAAAATTATCATCGTTGTGTTTTATAACGAAAAAATGTAGTGTCAAAAGTCTAAAGGTGGATCTAGTGTTAATGAGGGCTAATAGAGAGAATTGAGAAAGTTTTGTCAATTATTTTAAAATATTAATATGAAATGTGTTTAAAATGACAAAAGATTTGTCGTACCATGATGCTTTAAAACAAAATGTAGACTTCTAAACGAACCTGAACTCACGAAATCGCCCACTAAATCCATATACCATAGATAACATTTTTAGAAATTTGTTTACGAGCTTGAAACAAGGGGTGAGTAGGGGTAACAAGTGGGTCTTACGTTATAGCTGTTGGCTCGGTACAATAGAAGGGTTGGAGCGTGTTGCCAGAGGTCGCGGACATGAAGATTGGTTTACGGGGGGGGGGGGGGGGGGACCCACACACTCACCAGAAAGTAAGATTAGGTTCTTGTCAAATAAATCTGAATACTTCCTTCCACAGGCCAACACGGTAGCGTTCTTACATTACAAAGTGAAAGTTTACCCGTTGGGTTTTACACAACCACAGAATCCACCAAATTTGATGGCATCGATGAAGCCTGCAACATGACACAAGTTGGTGGAACAGCTTTCAGGTAAGCGGGTAAAATAAATCCTCATCTGCTTACTTTGAATCATCAACTAGAGCAGACGTGGACAAAATCTGACCTATCACGTGATTCTGTGCGGCTCTCTGAAGCCTGTATTAATTATTTTAAATCAATTAAATTGATGCTTAATCCTGCATGTCTGGATTAGAGCTGAGTATTGTAGACGCGACTCTTTGATATTTCATGACTCACATGTGTGGCCCTTTCTCTGAAAGGTTAGTCCATCGGTTGGCTATTTTCTGAAAGGGCAGCCCATCGGTTGGATATCCTCTGTGAAAGGACAGCCCATCGGTTGGCTATTCTCTGAAAGGCCAGCCCATCGATTGGCTATTCTCTGAAAGGACAGCCCATCGGTTGGCTAAAATCTGAAAGGACAGCCCATCGGTAGGCTATTCTCTGAAAGGACAGCCCATCGGTTGGCTATTCTCTGAAAGGTCAGCCCATCGGTTGGCTATTCTCTGAAAGGTCACCCCATCGGTTGGCTATTCTCTGAAAGGTCAGCCCATCGATTGGCTATTCTCTGAAAGGTCAGCCCATCGATTGGCTATTCTCTGAAAGGTCAGCCCATCGGTTGGCTATTCTCTGAAAGGTCAGCCCATCGGTTGGCTATTCTCTGAAAGGTCAGCCCATCGATTGGCTATTCTCTGAAAGGTCAACCCATCGATTGGCTATTCTCTGAAAGGTCAGCTCATCGATTGGCTATTGTATTATCATCGCTATCTACGACTAGACGAGGTGGCTAAGTTACATAATCATGTAAATGAGTTCATCATTTATGTATTCCTATAACATAGGGTGAACTCAGACTTTGAAAGGAAAATGCTCTCATTTTATTGGAAATACTTGAATTCTGCTATTGGCTACACCGGAAACACAACAGAACTCTTCTGGCTCAGCACTGGTGACAGCACGTGCAACGCTATGAGCTTGGACGTCTTTGAGTCGGTAGGACAACATGTGAAAGCTTTTACTGGGTTTAACTTAGTTTAATTGGTGGGATTCGTTCATTTTTAGACTTCACCCAAAGCGGTCACTTGAGGTCTTATATATTTATTGGCTCAATTTTATTACGTTGGGGAGAAAAGACTAAAAGCCTTGAATGCCAGGAAGAAGAGGGCGAAAAAAAAACAACTGAAAGCTGAAAGGTTGCAGTGAATAGTGTTGAGAATGACTTGATAGACAGGTATTATTTCACTGCAAAAGCTATGTAAGGCATTCTAAGTATTGTCATTTCTAATTAACGATTTCTCTACAGTAATGCTAATTTCATAGGTTTTGTCTCGTCAGGACACAGACGGTACATCATTGCCATGCAGTGCACCACTGAAAGTGTTATGTCAATGGGACAAAGTTTATAACGGTGAGTAACATCATGTTTTACCAGGGTTCTGAGAGTGTTTTGTCAATCATCATCATCATCATTTGTCCTTTAGGTTCCTTGTGAAACACAAGGCCTCTGTCAAAGCTTGACACTGTGCACGGTCCCTTGCCAGTCGTTAAAATTCTTCCCAGCTCTTTCCAGTTCTTCCAGCCTCATCTAACATGCTCCGTCTCCATGTACGCTTGGGTCTTCCTCGCTGGCGTTTTCACTGGGGGTTCCAATCTAAGGCCTGCCTCATCTAGCTGTTATCTTTCCGAAGGGTGTGTCCGATCCATCTCCACTTCCTTTCCATGATCTATTGTTTTACTGTCCTTTGTCCACACCTCTCCTACAGTTTGGAATTTTCGACCTTGTCTAGCCATTTTGGGACAAAGTAAAGTGTTGTGAGTTGCATCGTCTTTTGGGCCTGGCTTTAAAATAGCTCTACGGAATAAGATTAATGGTGGTGATTATCACTATGTTAGAACACGGCTGTTTGAGCAGTGGTATCGTTCCAAAGCGTGGCACTGAGAGTATTGTGTGTTAGAGAAGTGGTATATTGCAAAAGCGTGGCTCTGAGAGCAGTGTGTGTTAGAGCAATGGTATAATGCCAAAGCGTGGCTTTGGGAGTATTGTGTTAGGGCAGTGGTATCGTGCCAAAGCGTGGCTCTGAGAGTATTGTGTCTTAGGGCAGTGGTATCGTGCGAAAATGGGGCTCTGAGACTATTGTGTGTTAGGGCAGTGGTATCGTGCCAAAGCGTGGCTCTGAGAGTAGTGTGTGTTAGAACAGTGGTATCATGCCAAATTGTGGCTCTGAGAGTATTGTGTGTTAGGGCAGTGGTATCTTGCCAAAGCGTGGCTTTGAGAGTATTGTGTTAGGGCAGTGTTATCTTGCCAAAGTGGGGCTCTGAGAGTATTGTGTGTTAGAGCAGTGGTATCATTCCAAAGCGTGGCTCTGAGAGTATTGTGTGTTAGAGCAGTGGTATCATTCCAAAGCGTGGCTCTGAGAGTATGTGTGCTAGAGCAGTGGTATCGTTCCAAAGCGTGGCTCTGAGAGTATTGTGTGTTAGAGCAGTGGTATCATTCCAAAGCGTGGCTCTGAGAGTATTGTGTGTTAGAGCAGTGGTATCGGTCCAAAGTGTGACTCTGAGATTATTGTGTCAATAGAACAAGGCTAAATACCGTGAGTGGCATTATGTCTAAGCTTGGCTATGGGAGTGTCATAACAGTGGAACCATAATGTTTAAACTGGTCAATGTGACATTAGAGCGTTATAATATTTATTGAGATCTTCTAATTTAAAGTCATTAACATTTTCAGACACACCAGCCCCGAAACTGAACATCACTGTCAACTACCCAGGTGTCAACTTGACCGGCAACGAAATCCAGATACCATCAAAGCTTGCTCAGCAGTTGGTTAGCCCCGCTTCTGTCTATGGGAATGTCATCTCGAAAAATGTCACAATAGAATGTTATATACGCGTAGGACCGGTAATCTATATGTAACTCGTTGTTTTTATTAGATTGTTAATGAGTTTCTATTGCTAAATTTTCCAGGTAAGACCATTTGGTATATGGGGCATTTTCTTACTGGATTTTTCATTGCTTAAACTGTATAATTTACTTTTCATAAAACATAATTAAAATGTAAAGAGGAAATCTTTATTTAGCTTCACAAACTAAAAAGCATGGTTAAATAAAAGTAGTGCGTTGTTATCCCCAGCAGTGAAAGTCTTGCTATGTCTGTCTTGAAGGGAATCTCTTAGTTAGACAATTGCTGTCTGTTTGGAGGGGTGTCTCTTAGTTTGACCATTGCAATCTGGAGGGGTGTCTCTTAGTTTGACCATTGCAATCTGGTGGGGTGTCTCTTAGTTTGACCATTGCAATCTGGATGGGTGTCTTTTAGTTTGACCATTGCTGTCTTTGTGGAGAGGTGTCTCTTAGTTTGACCATTGCTGTCTGTTTGGAGGGTTGTCTCTTAGTTTGACCATTGCAATCTGGATGGGTGTCTCTTAGTTTGACCATTGCAATCTGGATGGGTGTCTCTTAGTTTGACCATTGCTGTCTGTGTGGAGGGTTGTCTCTTAGTTTGACCATTGCAATCTGAATGGGTGTCTTTTAGTTTGACCATTGCTGTCTGTGTGGAGGGGTGTCTCTTAGTTTGACCATTGCAGTCAACCTTGAGACCAGGTCTTAATCCTGAATTGAATGTTTAATTTCACATTTAAATCACCTGTAGTCGATTGTGTTGATTGACATTTTATCTTCGTTAATATAATAAATGCCGAATGCATGTGTTAAGTTATCTAAAAACTCTTTTTTTCTTCCACAAACAAAAAGCTTCAGCGAGTGATGTTTTACAAGAACGGTCTTCAAGTTCCATCTCAGCAGACTGAACCTGGGACCCCTGAATATTTTAACTTAGCAATAGAACAAGTAAGTATTTACATTTATCGTAATGAAAGCCTTCGCATTAGTAAGTGTGATTGTATTATAAAAAAATGTGCGTCTATAGATGCGTAAAAGCAATACTGACTATTCCTATTTGTATTTCTTAGTATTTCAGCTCTTTCAAAGTTTCATTTTTTAATTCTTAGATTGTTATTTCTGTAAGTGTTAGGATTGTACCGGATATCGGCTCCGGCTCCGGCAAATCATGATCCGGGCACTTTTACAAATTCTTCTTTGTCTCCTACTCCAGCCGAATTTCACTTCATAAATCCGGACGAATCTGGATCCGGTCAGCTTTCGAAATTTGAATCCGGCACATCCCTAATAATAGTATTTATTTCTTTGCCATACGTAAAAGGTTTTAGGGAGGTTTCCATGCATGTATTTGGGCTATAAGGCAGAATGAAACCTGGCAGGGTTTAGAGTTTAGAGAATGAAAAAGGGTTGGTCACGTGATACTTTTCAGAGCTGGGGGCGCTGTTCAGTCAAACCAGTTCAACTGTGCTAATTCAGATCTCCCTGGGTCAATGTACATCTCTGTTTGGTGAAATTATATCTTAGAAACACGCCAAAGTGAACTCTAAGAGAAGGCAGATATATCTCCAAACGCCTCTAAAGGATCAAAAAAAATTTCGACTTGCCATTTTGCTCTACAGAGAGCTTTAGGGAATGGTTAGATTAGAGAAAAAATAAATTTACTCATTGTGAGTAATCCCATCATGTTTGTGACTAAAGGAAATAAGTGAAATAAGTATTGGCCAAGCGATGTTTTTAACAGGAAGTCTTTACTGTAGTTATCTTGTACAGATTTAAGTGAGCCAATGGTTTGTTATTCCATGCATGGTAGAAGATGACTTTAGTAATGTCATCAAGACACTACAATTGGTAGGAGATGACTTTAGTAATGTCATCAGACACTACAATTGGTAGCAGATGACTTTAGTAATGTCATCAAGACACTACAATTGGTAGCAGATGACTTTAGTAATGTCATCAAGACACTACAATTGGTAGCAGATGACTTTAGTAATGTCATCAGACACTACAATTGGTAGCAGATGACTTTAGTAATGTCATCAAGACACTACAATCGGTAGGAGATGACTTTAGTAATGTCATCAAGACACTACAATTGGTAGGAGATGTCTTCAGTAATATCAACAACATTTGTTGACCCTAAATAAGAAGCAAAACTGAAGTTATTTTGTTAAATTGGCTGCTAAAATAATTGAAGGGCTAAACAACGCCAAGTCCAATAGCACATTAGGAATCCAGAAGCGGCACCTAAGGCCTAATAGATTCAGGGGCTGGGGAAATGAGGTGACCTTATCAGTAGTGGTGTATTGGGCGAGTGTCGTTCGGGGGTTCAAGAATTTTACGTGCATGTAAGAACCTCAGGCTTTTGGGCCCCTCAGGCAATGGGAGCTCTCGGGAATGATAAAAGTAGGTGTCTTAGAGCATTTTCAATTTTGTCTAGTATTCATAAATTTTAATATTTTCTCCAGCCTGCTTATTCTAGCTCTACTGTTCCTGAGATCGATTTCAATCAATACTTTCATTGTGAGGTTAACAACTTAAGAGACGGCAAAATACTGCAATCAAATTTTGCCTTTTTACGACTGACAGGTTAGTCTCAAATATCAATGTAAGTTTTTAGATCTCCTCCAAGGCTGTAAAATAATCATATATATTTTTTTTTAATATCGCTTTTGATGACGAGGTATATTTTGATTTAATTTTTTTATTTTTTGTGGGAAGTTATGTTGTATAGGGTAGCTAAACCAAGGCTGTTGGTGTGTTATATTGGTTGATTATATTAAGATTGTTGGTGTGTTGTATAATATTGGTGTATCAAAATTGCTGGTGTGTTGTATACGTGGTCATATTAAGATTGTTGGTGTCTTGTATAAGGTGGTCATATCAAGATTATTGGTGTGTTGTATATCGTGGCTGTATCAAGATTGTTGGTGTGTTGTATAAGGTGGCTGTATCAAAATTGTTGGTGTGTTGTATATGGTGGCTGTATCAAGATTGTTGGTGTGTTGTATAGGTTGGTTATATTAAGGTTGTTGGTGTGTTGTATAGGTTGGTTATATTAAGGTTGTTGGTGTGTTGTATAGGTTGGTTATATTAAGGATGTTGGTGTGTTGTATAGGTTGGATATATTAAAGGTTGTTGGTGTGTTGTATAGGTTGGTTACATTAAGGTTGTTAGTATGTTGTATAGGTTGGTTACATTAAGGTTGTTGGTGTGTTGTATAGGTTGGTTATATTAAGGTTGTTGGTGTGTTGTATAGGTTGGTTATATTAAGATTGTTGCTGTGTTGTATAAGGTGGACATACCAAGATTTTTGTTGTGTTGTATAAGATGGCCATATGAGAAGTTATCTACAAAAACGCAATGCAGTAAACTAATCTTATGATACATGTAGGGGGTGGGATAGGCATCCTCTTACGTCATGGCTAGTTTTGCCATGTGAGGGGGGGGGGGGGGGGCTTGCGAATTATGACCCTGGAATGTGTTGCCTTTTTATATCAATACCGCTTAAAAAATTCAACTTGCCTTGTACATTGTATAGATTGAATTCATGTTTTCAAATAGTGAAGATCTAACTTTTGTATGATGTTTTTATCGACGTGTTCACCAGATATGCGTTGTAGAAATGGTTGCTGATATTTAATTTACGACATCTAATTGTTATAGAATTGAGCTTTAATGAACTTTTTAGATCGGATATTCTTCATTGCAGATAGTTTCTCTTACCACCAACCTACCAAAGCCAATTTACTTTTCGGATACATTTCTATATTTAGATCGTATTATTATCAAAGAATTTTTGATCTTATTGCAATTTGACTTGTAGATAAGCTTCTCATGTGTTCCCAGATTACGAGATCTATTCCCTCCACATTGACCTGATGTCTAGTGACGTGGCAGACAAACTTGATGTGGTCTTGCTCAAGGCTTCGTTACTCAACCAATGGACAACGCCAAGCAATGACGCCCCTGACAGAAGGCTTTCCCTTAATCCTACGAGCACGTCTTCCTCAACGAGTGGGTCAACGTTGGAGGACCTGTTGGACAGCTTACTAGATGTTGTAAATATATCAAAGATCTGGAGCTTCAAACCAATGCTCTTCACGTGGGTCTTTTATTTTACAATTTAAAACATATTATCAATGAAGCTACATTTTGTAAACCTTTTCATTAAACCGTTTAATGTCACCAACTATTGATTAGTCTTATTTGAAACTATAAAATAGCTTCACAAAAATTATAGAAGAAAAGATCATACCCATTTGTGAAACTGAAATGTACAGCCCTTCTTCTATGATCAAATCAAGTGCATATTCGATATCATTAAATAAAATAAGTTGTTTTTTTTCTCGCACATCTCTATCAAATCAAAATTGCAAATATTTATTTTAAATTTCACAAAACATCCTGCAATGAGTATGACTGTTGCCATATTTCCACCCACACAATAGCATCTCTCCTCCTGACGAGAGGAAGACTCTTGTGGCTTATTTGTACAAGAAAGTCTCAGATACAAAAACCGTTGAAGACATGACAGCAAACAGGTTTGCGGCGACATCTAAGGGCATGACAGAACTTTTCCGAAAGGTATTCTTCCTATTGAGTCAACAGTTTTATTAGAGACGTTTTACCAAACTAATGGCTCCTCAATATTATGTGTGAGATCCCAGGTTTTATTCTATTTGTTTAACCCCGGAATTTCAAACCGTTGCTGTACTGTGTTTTCGGTTTGAATGTAAAGTTGTTTTCTTGAGTTTGATCATTTAACATCAGAATGTACAGTTGAACCATATTCATTTGTTTAGTTTCTGTTCCACTTCATCTGCTACTTTGTCTCTGATGTTAGTTTCTGTTCCACTTTATCTGCTACTTTGTCTCTGATGTTAGTTTCTGTTCCACTTTATCTGCTACTTTGTCTCTGATGTTAGTTTCTGTTCCACTTTATCTTCTACTTTGTCTCTGATGTTAGTCATGTTTTTGTTCTCTTTGCGTCTCTTTGACTTTCATGGACTTTAACATTTACATATTCAAACCGCTAATTCCGGAATTACCAAAGACGTCATCTTAAAAACAAATGGCTTCATTTCAGAACCAGGACAAGCTTCCACATTTCAATGTCACATCTGTCCAAGTACACAGCATTGACTGGTGCTGGCCTGTAACACTGTTTGACAACATTACCAATGACAAATACGACCTCCCCAAATCTACAATGGGAACAGTCTGGAACAGTTCAAATACGTGTGCAAGGGGTAAATTATCTAACGATATTTTTAATTGATTTTTTTAAAGTTAAAGAAACAGTTCACTTTTGGTTTTGAAATATAGACAATGTTTTCTGTATTATTCAAATGTGTTAAAATAGCAATCGATCCACCGTCTTTCCAGACAACAAACCACTTGTGACAGTTACATGTGAGGGAGACAAGATCATTGGACTGTCCTGGGGCAGTTTACGGGTGAACCCACTCTGTGATTATTCACAAAATACATATCAGAGAACAAATGTCACAAACTGGCTTCAGAAATTAGCACAGGTTTGATTTGTTACTTATTATCCTTTTGATATCTGAAGCTATTTAGTGGTTTGTAATTATATAAGAGGCAGTCTAAATCAGTAAATGATTAAGAATTATTGACGATCCCGAATGTTTCAAATGTTTTGTCACAATCTATAAGGTTGTTGTTTTTTTCTAAGAATTACATCTTTTTTATGGCAATATAATCTCCCTAATGCTACATACCATTGTTATACTTAGTCAATGCTATAATTTTAAAGCAGTGCTTCCGAATCCTTTCACAAATCCCTCTCTTCATGCCTCTGTTGGTCTGCTTCCCACTTTCCTGTTGTGGAAATGATAATTGTTTTTAAAAAATCTTTTGTCATTTGAAATATATTATTTTTTCTGTTTTTCTCATTTTATAACAGTCCAACATTAACAAAACTAATGTTGAGAAAATCATGAACATAACGAGGCAAATCTTCCACGGGTTGGACATTGACGTGTTTACACCGGAAGACATCAATTACCTCGCAGACATTTTCCAGAAAATCGGTTACATGAGGGTCCAGACCCCAGCCACAGTTCAAGGACTGCTGGACGTGGTGTCATCTTTGAAGAGGTTCTCAGATCACGTGCTAAGAGAATCTCAGACATTAGGGAATGCCACCAACAGGTTTGTCATTAGGTGTTAACAAGCTCCGGTGTGTAACTGATGTTTTTTTATGTTATAAATATTTTGGTTTGTGAGTTATACTTTTGTTGAGCTGGTGGAGTTCTTAGTCCCATTTATACCCTCAAGATTTTGAAGCGCCTCCTGCATCCAAATAATAAAAGTGGGAATGAAAATTAAAGGAATTTTAAATGATGGGTCATCTCACACACAAGTTTGAAAACGCCTGTGTCCTGTGTTGTTGCATGTATCAAATCTACTAATATTACTTCATCTATACGGAACAACTAATAAAATGTTGTGTTTTTATATTCTTCTCAGTACGCAAAATGTCAAATTTTGACAATGTGCTTGCATAATACAAGGGTTTAATTAAGCTTTTTCAATGTTTGATAAATTAACGTTACATTTTTCATTTTTTAAAAATTGTCATAGTTCGGTTGATTCAATAAATACTGAATACATCTGATTGAAATCTCTTTATATTCCTAAGTGAAGTTTTTTTTATATATGTTTTCAGTGAAAGTTATACATAAATAGACATTGTTACAAAGCGTTATTTTCTCGAATTTTAGAATTTTAAAAAGCCTTGATCAAATTGGAGGACAGCTGGACTTTGGACATGAGAAAAATTTCCAGCGAATAACTTCCGGTGGTGTCGGCCTTGAAGTTTGGAACCTACGTCATGCCGATGACAGTCCGCTAGTTGTTGGAATTAAGGTGTGTGATTTTGTTTGCTAGTTTTAGTCTTTCATTTCTATAGGTAATGCTTAAAGGAAATCTACCATTAGATTAATATTCTAAATATTAAGTCTATAAATTAAAACATATTTTTCAGATCAGGGCGAATAAGCTGTTTAGCGCGAAAACAAAAGTTTGATCGGTTATTTTTAAAAATATTTTGTTCAAAGATGATGTCTGGCAATCAAAACGAGGAAGTCACATACGACAATTTGGTGACACTCTTCAGAAAGGACCAGGTTAACTACGGGGAAGCTGAAGTCGCCATTCTGTTAGAGAAAAACTTTCTCAATGTAAGTCACACTGTTTGTATGTTGTGTCCATCCGAAAAATCTTGTAACGTAAAATTAAACAACTTCTTAACGTCCTAGAGATCATAAAATTTTACCACTGATAGATCTTGGAAGACAATGCATTGTGTCACAATTTCAGATCGATCGAATGTACCGTAATTAAATTAATGCATTTTTAGTTATAATGTCTATATTTCGTTTTATTTCTCACCCAACGCCTCTACATAGCAATTTTCAAAAGCCGATGGCGGGGATGCCAGAAGCAATGAAAAAAATGGGGCATGTCCTCTCCAGTCAGTCAATCGGCGTTAGTTGAACTTTTGAAGACTGCGTGCTTTCATCGCCTGTGCGCACGTTGTTGCACTGACATGCCTACATCGACAATATTTACAGCAAATGCTGTGCACATTCAACGAACTGGATTTTCATTGGCTGCTGGTATTGGGGTGTGATTCGTACCACATTCCCCGTGTTTAACAGCACAGTAATACGAAACTAAATGTAGAATTGACATGATAATACAAGAGGAAGAATAGGAGTATTGCTTATTCAAACATTCCCTTTATCAATTATGTCCCTTCTCACACCCACATTGCAAACAAAATCTGGACTTAAAACTAGGAAATAAAATACTTTTAAAAAACCTTTTTTTTAAAAAAAAAAAAAAAAAAGGACACGCATTTACTCACATATAGAAAGTGCACTAAAAGAAGAAAATAAAAATTCTCTCTGATTACAGGTGACATTTTTGTAAGTGCATCTATTTATTTAAAGAAATTAAATAGCTTCAACGGCTAAAAAATGTCTTCACGTGAATTTGTTTTTGTTTGTTTTTTAACTATACAAATAACATTTCAGTCAAGAAACATTTACTTAACGTAGATTTTAATAGCGTGAGGGTCTTTTCTGTGACAACGTTGATTTTAAAATATAAGAAATTGTGCTTTCCAAGACATCACAAAGCATGGCTTTAAATTTTTTTTTTTTTTTTTTTTTTTTTTTTTTAAAGTCAACATTTTGTAAAGCTTGTAAAGTTTTGATAAATAAATTCATGAAATAGAAACTTGAAACGTTGATATTTGGTGAGTTTTGCAGCAAGTGAAAGGTAAAGAACGGGGCCGATAGGTGAGCAGAATTTTAAGGCTCTAATTATTCTCGAGTGACACTTTGAGGTTATGTCTGCGCAAGGAGGGTGGGCATAGAAATCTTTGCAGTGCTCTCACGACTTATTTTTAGTGTAAATATATGAACCATTTCTATTTTTAGGTTACGTCGAGGTGCGCAATAAACGTTAGTGAGAAGCACTCCTCAATTTGACTGACATACTTCAGACGTTACCAAAATCAATTTATCATTGTGTAATTATTTATAATCTTGTTTCTATTCCATTTGTAGAATTAAACTTTTTTACTGTTTTAAAACGCTTGAGTCTACAACATGTTATTGTTTGCATTATTTGTGCGTGTTTTGTTGTAATACTATTATTACATAAGCTGTTGCATGATGTTTCAGGCCATTGTTAGTAGAAATTCTAGCTCTAACGTGAGACTGTCGATGAATGTCTACCACGACACGACTCTCTTCAAGAACAGTGTGGTGGCGAACAACAGCAGTAGGCCGTCTCTCAACAGTAGAGTCATTGCTGCACAAGTAAGAAATGATCCGTGGTGTTAGTAGCCTGGAATGTTCATACTTCTGTCAAGTTTCTACATACCTTAAATTTTAAGAAATCTCGACGTTCTAATGTGTGTATGGTTTGATTTAATTGACGTTCTATTGTGTGTATGGTTTGATCTAATTGATGTTCTATTGTGTGTATGGTCGATCTAATCTATGTTCTATTGTGTGTATGGTCGATCTAATCGATGTTCTATTGTGTGTATGGTTTGATCTAATTGACGTTCTATTGTGTGTATGGTTTGATCTAATTGAAGTTCTATTGTGTGTATGGTTTGATCAAATTGAAGTTCTATTGTGTGTATGGTTTGATCTAATTGACGTTCTATTGTGTGTATGGTTTGATCTAATTGACGTTCTATTGTGTGTATGGTCTATCTAATTGACGTTCTATTGTGTGTATGGTTTGATCTAATTGACGTTCTATTGTGTTTATGGTTTTATCTAGTTGACTTTCTATTATGTGTATGGTTTGATCTAATTGACGTTCTATTGTGTGTATGGTCTATCTAATTGACGTTCTATAGTGTGTATGGTTTGATCTAATTGATGTTCTATTGTGTGTATGGTTTGATCTAATTGACGCTCTATTGTGTGTATGGTCTATCTAATCGAAGTTCTATTGTGTTTATGGTTTTATCTAATTGACGGTCTATTGTGTGAATGGTCGATCTAATCTTTCTGCCTTATCAAATTAGTTGCGTGAATTTAAATAACGTTTCAATTATAAAACATTTTAGCCACAGATGTACAATTTAGTCAGTTAAAATAGATTATAAAATTATTACTAGGAATAGACAATATGTACTGTTTATTTAAATCTTGAAAGAGGATCTTAGTAAATAGCACAATTTGAAGTCCTTACAAAATAACATATTTCCGATTATTTCACCAAAAACAATCTTATAATTTTGCTCCAGCTGTTGTTGGATGGTCAGCCGGTCACCGACCTTGACCCTTACACTGTCCAGACGGTGTTCCTGCCAGTCAAGCAGGTGCCGACAGATGAGAGACCAAGCTTGACCACTTGTGTTTTCTGGGACTTTAAGGCTCAGTCTGGTGCTGGGGGCTGGTCCAGTGAGGGATGTGTGTATAACCAAACCATAGACGGCAGGGATGTTTGTGTTTGTGATCATCTTACAAACTTTGCTGTTCTCATGGTAGGCAACTTTTGTATACATGTTATATCTTATGGTAGGCAACTGTTGTCCATCTGTTATATCTAATGGTAGACATATGTTGTATATCTGTTATATCTAATGGTAGACATCTGTTGAATATCTGTTATATCTAATGGTAGGCAACTTTTGTATATCTGTTATATCTTATGGTAGGCAACTTTTGTATCCCTTATATCTTATGGTAGGCAACTTTTGAAATCTGTTATATCTTATGGTAGGCAACTTTTGTATATCTATTATATCTTATGATAGGTAACTTTTGTATTTCAGTTATATCTTATGGTAGGCAACTTTTGTATATCTGTTATATTTAATGGTAAGCATCTATTTTATATATGTTATATGTAATCGTAGGCATTTGTTTTATATCTGTCTGTATGGTTGCCGAGTGGCAGCGCGTTTGACCAGTTTTCCGATGGCTCCAGGTTCGAGTCATGGTGAATGCCTTTCAGGATTCTGAGGGTGCTCTTAACATCATATTTAACCCGTTTTTTTTTTTAGTTTGGATTTAATGTTTTCAGGGTTTTGTACACCGATGTTGACTTTAAAATAACTGGGCTGTTTTTGTTTTTTTCCCCAAACATTTCCGCAGAGTTTTTATGACCAAGAAAGTCTAAGCAATGAAAACGAGTTGGCCATGACAATCATCTCTATTGTGGGACTGAGCCTATCTATTATTGGACTGTCATTGTCGATACTTTCATTTATACTCATCAAGTAAGTCCGCAAAAACCAAAATATAGTTATATATTCAAAGGGAACATTTCATAGCAAAGTTTACTCTTTTCTTTTTACAGTTTACCCCTTCAAAAATAAACATAATGTTCTCAGAAATATAATTCAGGAATATTTTCATAAACTAATCTGTAGCACTAGTCTGTGATAACTAAATGTAATATTGAATCCTTTAAACGAAATGCCTATCATCCATTAATTAGTTTTTAATTAGTTAATGAACGAGGTTCCGGGTTTAATAAATTATAAATCCAAAATTTTTTGCCAATATTTCCAGACGACTAAGACAAGGCCGACCCCAGCAGACGTTGTTCCAGTTGTGTCTGGCGCTGCTCATGTCCTGGGTCGTGTTCCTGGCAGGAGTGACACAGACGTCGTCCCACGCTGGATGTGTTGTCGTGGCTGTCCTACTACACTACCTCATCCTGGCCTCATTCATGTGGATGTTGATGGAGGGAATCTTGCAGTATCTTCTCTTTGTCAAAGTCATGAACACATACTTTACTCATTACATGTGGAAGACATCTATACCAGCATGGGGTATGTAAGAGATCTATACCAGCATGGGGTATGTAAGAGATCTATACCAGCATGGGGTATGTAAGAGATCTATACCAGCACGGGGAATGTAAGAGATCTATACCAGCATGGGGTATGTAAGAGATTTATACCAGCATGGGGTATATAAGAGATCTATACCAGCATGGGGTATGTAAGAGATCTATGCCAAAATGGGGTATGTAAGAGATCTATACCAGCATGGGGAATGTAAGAGATCTATACCAGCATGGGGTATGTAAGAGATTTATACCAGCATGGGGTATATAAGAGATCTATAACAAAATGGGGTATGTAAGAGATCTATGCCAAAATGGGGTATGTACGAGATCTATACCAGCATGGGGTATGTACGAGATCTATACCAGCATGGGGTATGTAAGAGATCTATACCAGCATGGGGTATGTAAGAGATCTATACCAGCATGGGATATGTAAGAGATCTATACCAGCATGGGGGATATAAGAGATCTATACCAGCATGGGGTATATAAGAGATCTATACCAGCATGGGGTATGTAAGAGATCTATACCAGCATGGGGTATGTAAGAAGTTAAAAGTTATGTAAAACAAAAAAAGATATGTCTAAATTCAATGTAATGTTTATTCTCTCGTCCAGGTCTACCCGCCATCCCTGTTATTATTGTGTTGATCATTGACACAGAACTGTATAAAGGTGGAGACAAATAGTAAGCTAAACAATTCTCTTATTACAGCTCTGATAAAAGTAAACGTTTAATTGAACTTAGGATTTCATTGGGATTACAATGGGTGATGTCTCAATTTAAACAAAATTTACTCCACATAGCGCTACGTACTCACAGTTTAAAGCATGGTTTAAATATTGAACATGTATTTGTTCAAAACTGACTAAGAACATTTGTTACCATGTGTTCTATCTGGAAGAAAACTTGATTTAATATAGAACATTTGTCATTTCCCCCCCCCCCCTTTAATGTTGTCAATTTCTCTATTGTGTGCGTATTGTAGTACGTTGTAATATATCTGTAACGTATCCTACTTTGTTAATATCATGTAAAGTAAGCTAATTTTTAAGTAGTTTTATTCTGTAGATTATTCTGAGAATATACATTCGTTTGTATATATTGTGTAAAGAAGCAGTTTTCACAATTAAAAACAAAAGTTTCACTATGTAGACTGTTTATATCTTACAATGACCCAATACTAAGTGTGTTCCCTCCTACACTCTACCAGTTGCTGGATGTCCCTCCCCGCCTTCTACTACAGCTTTGTTATTCCCGTTGGACTGATCGTGCTGACCAACATCGTCATCTTCATCATGGTTGTGGTCAGCTTGTGTCGTAGAAAGGATATCACCAGACACACGTCACTGAGTCAGAATCAGACCATCGTCAACATACGGGCTTCGTTCATCTGTTTCTGTGTCCTAGGTCAGTCTACACAATACACATCATGTTTGTGTGTGCTGGGTCAGTCTACACAATACACATCATGTTTGTGTGTGCTGGGTCAGTCTACACAATACACAACATGTTTGTGTGTGCTGGGTCAGTCTACACAATACACAACATGTTTCTGTGTGCTGGGTCAGTCTGCACAATACACATCATGTTTCTGTGTGCTGGGTCACATCGTGTTTCTGAGTGCTGGGTTAGTCTACACAATACACATCGTGTATCTGTGAGTTGGGTCAGTCTAGACAATACACATCATGTTTCTTTGTGCTGGGTCAGTCTAGACAATACACATCATGTGTCTGTGTTTTGGGTCAGTCTACACAATACACATCGTGTTTCTTGCATCTCATTATTGCGAAGTACTTGCTATAATTTAGAAATATCACATTCAAATTACCGTATATACTCGCATATAAACCTAGTGGGACGTGGTGGTCGAGAGGTAGCATTCTCGACTGTCATACCGATGGTCACGGGTTCGAATCCATACGAAGGTGAGGATTTGTTCTCACGGCCTGAAGAGTCCCCGAGTCACCCAGCTCCGAATGGGTACCTAACTAGACAATAGTTGGGAGGCTGGGGTAATGCGTTGAACCCCTATAGCCGTGGCCTGTGACCGCTGCATCACTTGCCAATAGATCATCTCTCATGGTCTGTGGACGCAATTATCTTCTGCATAGAAGGAGCGTCTGTATATCTAAGATAAAGATAAGATATATCGCTCAAAAGTCGACCCCCTAAAAGTGCTTCAACATGGCCAGTTTATTCAAAATCCCACATATAAGCCAACCAATGGTCTAAATTTATTCCTTATTTTTGGTTCATTGAAATTTGTTAATGCAAAAAAAAAAAAAAAAAAAAAAAAAAAAAAACAGTTTGTTTACATTTTGGAGTGACACGGAAACGTCATTCGATTTAAGGGGATTCCTTTACGACTGCCTTCACTATCTTTTGAGCGTGTTATTTGTAAGCGATCAGACCGTGTACCGATGACGTGAGCTTCACCGCTAGCTCTAGATTAGATACGGCTCGCCATTGGTGCACACACAACCACGTGGTCGTGTCACTCTCACTTTGTTCTATGCGTTTGGTTATAGAGTATGTCTACACACAAATCTAGGTTTGATTATACGTCTAGAAAGCATTCCTGATTATTAGATAATAAATAATAGATTTAGGAATTTAATACTAGCTAATGACGTTTATCTACCCCCTCTCCTCCATTCACTCATATAACCCACACCCTTTGCATTCGCTTGTGTTAGTTGTGTTCATTAACACATGTTGACCTAGAAAAATGATGTTAATAATGCGTACAAGGTTGTCAGTATTTAAAGTTTTAATTACTAATGTTGGCTCTGGGGGGGGGGGGGGGGGGGGGGGGGGACTGCGTTAGAGATAAATGAGGCCGTGTTTGGTTTTGTTAAGAAAAACATCCCTGCTTTGACATTTAAGTTACTTTGAAATACGCTGACATAGGATTTCAAATTGTAGACTTTGTTTATCTACCCCTGGCCTCCATCCATTCGATTATGTTTTGCGTGTTCGTTACCACGTGTGCCTTGTCCAATTTTTTTAAAAATAATACACCCATATTTGTCTTTTTTTAAAGTCAATAAATTAGTTACTAACAGTAACAGTCTAAGATGGATAAGAGGCCATCCATAAATGACGTTTTGAACCTAGAGGAGGAGGAGGTCACACATTTGTGACGAAAGGGGTGTGTTTGCTTTAGAGATGTGACGTCACATCAAAACGTGAAACTTAAAATGCAAGTTCCACTTAAAAACTTGAATGCATACAATTTATTTAATGACGTATTATGGGTTTACGCGTGTATCTATTTTAGAGTTCATCTTCACATTAAATACACACGTAAGTGACAATAAAGTTATTTGACACATGTTCATTTTCAAAAAAGAAGTACAGCTTTTATTGAGAAGGTGGGGGCGGCGGCTGCAAATCTTGGTGACGTCATGTAAGAGGGGGTTCTAAGACTTTGTTACAATGGGGGGGGGGGCGGTGTTATAAATCGGCCAAAATCACGTGATGTCACGTATAGACATCGGCATTGTGGCTACTGTGTGAAATGAGGTGCATGGAGGGTGGCTAGGTAACATGGCATAGCTGTCATGACTGGGAAAATTATGTGATGTTTCGAACGGGTAACCCGGGTACCCGTTGGAAATTTTGTACTCGGAAATCATTTTTCAACTAAATTGACAGCCCTAGTTAGGAAACAGTAAATATAAAAAATATTTTCTGTTTTTATTACTTTTTTTCTTTCTTTTTTTAAATGTCATTTTGACTTCAAAAAATGGATTCTCCATGGCAATTATTTATTCATAGCCGGTATTATTATAGCTATGCATACATTAAGTTCTTTGAAGTCACACCTCCGTATATGTATANTATATATATATATATATAAGTACTCTGTACTCACAACCAAATTTAATATTTAGATATGTGGTTGCGAACTGGGCACTAGCGTCTGTCCATGTGTCCACTTTGTGTTATGCGCTCTCGAGCAACAAAGTCCGTGCAAACAAAATGAGGGGTGAGACTGTTTTGTTACGTCCTGTCAGGCTAACCCCTTACCTTGTTTACGTCTTTTCCATTTAAAGTCGGCCCACGGACGTTTCGCCGTCGTTTTGGTGGCATAATCAAAATGAGGGGTGAGACTGCAATCAGGCTTATAAAAAAGTAAATGGAAAAGACGTAAACAAGGTAAGGGTTAGCCTGACAGGACGTAACAAAACAGTGAACGTTTCGCAAAGAGACTTTTTCAACGGTCATACAATAGGCTACACAAATAAAACAAATATCAAAAATGAAAAATGAAATGAAATGTCTAGGACAACTGCCTCTTATTTTATAGGGTAAGCCAACCCTTTGATTTCAGTATTAATATAAAATTCGGCTTATATGCGAGTATGTACGGTACATCTTTTAAACTCACAAAGTGTGTGGATAAAATAAAAAGCTAAATAATACACTAGCGTGAAGGATTTTGCTTAAATTTCCACCGATAATTGTTAACGGCTATTTATTTAATTACTAGATTACCAAACATTTTATACCTAAAACATATCATCATTAAAATATTTTAGGATGGAAAGTGTATTTATGCATATTAATGCACATCACGTGATCTCAATGAATGTATTAGTTTGTGTCTCATGTATATCTTCAAATAACTTTTACTAGTCTTTTATTGACTATTTCAGGGCTATCCTGGATTTTTGGATTCCTGGCAATAGACGATGCTCGCATCGTTTTCCAGTATATATTTTGTATATCTGCGTCACTTCAGGGATTTGTTATGTTTCTGATGATGACAGCACGAGACAATAATGTCCGCGCATTTTGGTTTTCTTTGCTTTGCTCGTACTGTACAAGACCAACGAGAAAAGGAAAGTACAAAATACCTGGTTAGTTTTTAGTTTCATGTTTCCTGCAGAGCTCCTTTTTTATATTATGTATAATTTTTATTTAGACTTTTTAAAAAACTAAATTAGTTGAACTTGTAAGGTAATAAGTCACATGTTTGATCAGGGCACGACATTTACTGTAAATATTTCGTTGAACCCTCAGATAAAACAAAAGCCTCAAAGTCAGCTACTTGTGATTTAGACGCCGTCCGCGGCGATGAGTTCGAGTCGAAAGACTCAAATTCCAACATTAGGAGTGGGGACAACACCAACTCTACGACCGTCAGTGACAGCACGGATGCAGTGACAACACCAACCCTGTAGCTGTCGGTAACGAGCAGCACCAGAAGTCACCAGTAACAACACCAACCCTGTAGCTGTCGGTAACGAGCAGCACCAGAAGTCACCAGTAACAACACCATTTTGTCGGTGGCGGCTCAGACTCAGACAGGGAAAGCGCCAAAACTCAAATAAAACACAACTAGGAGTGATGTCACAAATTGTATAACATATTATCAGATACCACACTATTGATTTTTTAACTTATTATTTATTTTTTTTATATCTTAATCGTTTAGTTTTAGATTATAGGTAATAAGCCATTAAATTTCACTCTTTGAAATTTAGGTTAAATAATATTATTATTTCCCTTAAAGACACCAGAGAAATTCTTTCATTAATAAACGGAACGCTCAAACTTCGCGTAAATATAAACACCAGGTACTTCTCATTTAACACTGGAGCCTCCTACAGCAGTGAAAATAATTTCGAGTAGTCTTCCTGTAACTATGATAATAGATGTTACAAGTACAATCTCCCTGTAAATATTATTGATGTTACAAGTAGTAGTCTCCCTGTAACTATTATTGATATTACAAGTACAGTCTCCCTGTAACTATTACTGATATTACAAGTACAGTCTCCCTGTAACAATTATTGATATTAAAAGTACAGTATCCCTGTAACTATTATTGATGTTACAAGTACAGTTTCCCTGTAACTATTATTGATGTTACAATTACAGTGTCCTTGTAACTATTATTGATGCTACAAGTACAGTTTCCCTGTTACAAGTACAGTTTCCCTGTAATTATTATTGATGTTGCCTGCATAAAAAAAAAAAAAGGAAATAATAATCCCATGAACCCTGATAGGGAAGAAAAGACAATTATTTTTCTATAGTTTAAGGAATTTAATTTTGGGACATCATCTAATTTGTTCTTAAAGTGTGGAGGGGGGATCTATGTCATCCGGATCTTATATCATATTATGTTAATCTACAGCTGCCCTAGTCAACTATTTTTGAAGGTGGGTTTTATTTTTTAATACACATTTTTAAACTGCTGGATGTTATTATTATTACTATTTATTTTTAAATACCTTTTAAAATTCGTCTTTGAGCATTGAAGATGTAATATAAAATTGAGATGTATTAATTCAATGTTTCTTTTTCAATAAATATTTAAAAATTTGAAAAACTATTTGTCTTTTTAATTTAAAAAAAAAATCTTTTTGCAGGGTAAATTAAAAATGTTCAATGACCGGTAATATTTTATATGGTACAGTATGTTATGAGTTTTAAACTTAAAAACTGCTGACTGATAGGTTTCAATGCTTAGATAGACATTGAAAATAAAATTGGAATGGCAGCCTGAATGCAAGCTGTGACAAATACCGAACTTGAATTTGATGGTAACACCGCTGATTGTGATGGTGACAAAGCTGATTGTGATGGTAGCACCGCTGATTGTGATGGTAACACAGCTGATTGTGATGGTAACACAGCTGATTGTGATGGTAACACAGCTGATTGTGATGGTAACACATCTGATTGTGATGGTAACACATCTGATTGTGATGGTAACAAAGCTGATTGTGATGGTAACAAAGCTTATTGTGATGGTAACAAAGCTAATTGTGATGGTAACAAAGCTGATTATGATTTTAACACTGCTGATTGTGATGGTAACACTGCTGATTGTGATGGTAACACAGCTGATTGTGATGGTAACACAGTTGATTGTGATGGTAACACTGCTGATTGTGATGGTAACACTTCTGATTGTGATGGTAACACTGCTGATTCTGATGGTAACACTGCTGATTGTGATGGTAACACTGCTGATTGTGATGGTAACACCGCTGATTGTGATGGTAACACTGCTGATTGTGATGGTAACACATCTGATTGTGATGGTAACACATCTGATTGTGATGGTAACACATCTGATTGGGATGGTAACAAAGACGTTTGTGATGGTAACACTGCTAATTATGATTTTAACACATCTGATTGTGATGGTAACACATCTGATTGGGATGGTAACAAAGCTGATTGTGATGGTAACACAACTGATTGTAATGGTAGCACAGCTGATTGTGATGGTAACACTGCTGATTGTGATGGTAATACAGCTGATTGTGATGGTAACACCGGTGATTGTGATGGTAATACAGCTGATTGTGATGGTAATACACCTGATTGTGATGGTAACACAGCTGATTGTGATGGTAATACAGCTGAGTGTGATGGTAACACAGCTGATTGTGATGTTAACACAGCTGATTGTGATGGTAACAAAGATGATTGTGATGGTAACACAGCTGATTGTGATGGTAACAAAGATGATTGTGTTGGTAACACATCTGATTGTGATGGTAACAAATTTGATTGTGATGGTAACAAAGATGATTGTGATGGTAACACCGCTGATTGTGATGGTAACACAGCTGATTGTGATGGTAACACCGCTGATTGTGATGGTAACACAGCTGATTGTGATGGTAACACTGCTGATTGTGATGGTAACACTGCTGATTGTGATGGTAACACCGCTGATTGTGATGGTAAAACTGCTGATTGTGATGGTAACACTGCTGATTGTGATGGTAACACAGTTGATTGTGATGGTAACACAGTTGATTGTGATGGTAACACAGCTGATTGTGATGGTAATACATCTGATTGTGATGGTAACAAAGCTGATTGTGATGGTAACACTGCTGATTGTGATTGTAACACTGCTGATTGTGATGGTAACACTGCTGATTGTGATGGTAACACTGCTGATTGTGATGGTAACACTGCTGATTGTGATGGTAACACCGCTGATTGTGATGGTAACACTGCTGATTGTGATGGTAATACCGCTTATTGTGATGGTAACACATCTGATTGTGATGGTAACACATCTATTTGTGATGGTAACAAAGATGTTTGTGATGGTAACACTGCTGATTATGATTTTAACACAACTGATTGTGATGGTAACAAAGCTGATTGTGATGGTAACAAAGCTGATTGTGATGTTAACACAGCTGATTGTGATGGTAACACATCTGATTGTGATGGTAACACATCTGATTGTGATGGTAACACAACTGATTGTAATGGTAGCACAGCTGATTGTGATGGTAACACTGCTGATTGTGATGGTAATACAGCTGATTGTGATGGTAACACAGCTGATTGTGATGGTAATACACCTGATTGTGATGGTAACACAGCTGATTGTGATGGTAACAAAGCTGATTGTGATGTTAACACAGCTGATTGTAATGTTAACACAGCTGATTGTGATGGTAACACAGATGATTGTGATGGTAATACAGCTGATTGTGATGGTAATACAGCTGATTGTGATGGTAACACTGCTGATTGTGATGGTAATACACCTGATTGTGATGGTAACACAGCTGATCGTGATGGTAACACATCTGATTGTGATGGTAATATAGCTGATTGTGATTGTAACACATCTGATTTTGATGGTAACAAAGATTATTGTGATGGTAACACAGCTGATTGTGATGGTAACAAAGATGATTGTGATGGTAACACATCTGATTGTGATGGTAACACAGCTGATTGTGATGGTAACAAAGATGATTGTGATGGTAACACATCTGATTGTGATGGTAACAAATTTGATTGTGATGGTAACAAAGATGATTGTGATGGTAACACATCTGATTGTGATGGTAACAAAGATGATTGTGATGGTAACACAGCTGATTGTGATGGTCACAAAGATGATTGTGATGGTAACACAGCTGATTGTGATGGTAACAAAGATGATTGTGATGGTAACACATCTGATTGTGATGGTAACAAATTTGATTGTGATGGTAACAAAGATGATTGTGATGGTAACACATCTGATTGTGATGGTAACAAAGATGATTGTGATGGTAACACTGCTGATTATGATTTTAACACAACTGATTGTGATGGTAACACATCTGATTGTGTTGTTTACCGCTTCAAGTTTGGGTAGAGAAGAAGCTAGAGTTACCTCTCCAGGTTTGGGTAGAGGAGGTAGAAAAGAAGAGGCTGCGACATCCCGGTAAATGCTTTCCTTTGAAGAAGGCCAGCTGTCGCCCAGGCAGCAGGTCCTCTCTCTCCACTCAGACGGTGATTCCAGGAGAACAGCTTGGCTGATACAATAAGGAGCCATCTGTATCGCAGCCCGTTATCAGAGTTATATCACATTCGCAATAAAACTTTGAGCCCCAAGGTAAGCATAACAAAAAAAGTTATAATACGTAAGGCAATTAACTCTAACTTGGAAATAAAACACAAAAATAAACTAATGCAACCCTCAGATAGATATAAAGATAACATTTATTTGGACAAATTGTTTATGCACGAAGAAACACATACACATTTTCGGACGTGGAACAGGCTGCCTGATGAAATCAGGAAAACCAAACCGTTATCAGCGTTTAAAACTCTAATATGATGGCAATACAAGACACAGACTACGGAATAATAGGATGCAATAATCTTCTGTATAGAAGGAGCGTTTGTAACAGATGAGATATGATCAAATATTAGGGGGCACGAACTCCATATCTCCATTGCGCATTATCGAATTTTACAAGATCTTGACAAGTATTAACACACATACTCATCATGATCGAGAATGATATTTTTCAGGTGTTCAGAATTTTAAAACTTGCACCATTTGGGTTAGGCGTGGGGCCCAAAAAGTCATTACTTTCTGTGTACGCTGTATAAGTATTATTTTATTGAGCCGATCGAATTGAAACTTTTCGAAGTTTTTTAGTTCAGTTGAAATATATCATTTTAAATTATCACTAATTCAGTGACAAGTGCCCTTATTGTGTTTTTTTCCTTATGTAATTCTTTACATATTATTTTAATTATCATATTGCCTTGAAAATAAAAGTCCTAACAAATATGGTTATGGCTCACATTCCATCTTTTGTTTCAAATTTTTTTGCTACTGTTTTCTTTATATTTGCCTGCCTCCCCCTTCCCCAAATCTACAAACCATGTCTTCTCTGATTTTTGCAAAACTAAACAAAATTTTCAAAGTGCAAATATGAAGAGAAAAAACGTAGTCAAGGCGAAGAAATTTACTTTAAGGTAAAACTTCATATGGTGAATGTTTTTAAAGATGTTTACATTCTTCAGTGGGAAAGTCGTAAAAATGTTGTATCTACACCACTGCACCAAAGACCAAATTAAACTACTGGTACTTGTAATAATATAAACATTACTGTTTTTCTTATCAACATTTTAATAAGTAATAAAACATCAATAGTCGTACAAATATCCATAAATTCAAGATGATATGCAAAATGTTGTTTAAATGAAAACTTTGAAGTGGCTGCGTATTAGGGGCCGTCCATAAATGACGTCACGCACCTAGGGGGGAGGGGGGTCTCACTTTTGTGACGATGCGTGACGTGGGGGAGGGAGGGGGTTGAAGAAATGTGACGTCACATCGAAAGGGTAACTTTAAATAAAACTGCCACTGCAATATTTGGTCACTTAAAATTTATTTAATGACTTTTTTTAAAATTCAATGCTTCTCAAAGTGCCTGTCGATAGGCTATCAGACGCCGGTTGGCGTAAGTTATCAAGACACGAAAATTAAATATAATTATAATTCTTAAGTTTGAAAACCCACAAGAGAACATACGAAATTGTTATCCTACGTCATTTGATGTTGTCATCAAAGCGTTTGTGATATAACCGACAGCGTTGTTTCATTCCCTCACGCCAGTAGTCTGCTAACTTTTTTTGTCGGTTACCCNGGTGAGTTTTACAAACAGGACAAGTGTCTAAAAACGATCTGAATAGGATTATATGTAGATATTTTAAGTCAAAACGACACGGAATATCCATTTGGGGGTGGGTGGCGGAGGGGAATCTATTTGATACAATTATAAACGTTTTAAGTTTGATATAATTTTTCGATTGGTTTTGGTAAAACCCCTCTGGCCATTCTAAATATAATGATAAATGTGTCGAATTTAAAATTAGTCAAAAGTATTCATTAACTTTATTGAATGCATCAAATTCTCGACATCGCAATTCGAGGGGAGCACAAAACCATTTTCTTCTGAACTCATGTTGATTAAGATTATTGTCACTTGTGTCAATATAAATGAAAGTAGGCTGGATTTAGGTGTCTTCGTATAGTACGTAAATAAGAAATCTACATAGATGATAAATTTAACAAATGCATTTTCTGGAAGGAACCGGTTCAATAGAGGGCATATGTTCCAAGCGTACACGTACACATGACGTATTTGAATATATCTAGTGATGTGTAGTGGATGTTATACGTCCACAAATGAGTCTGCATTACCCCCAAAAATTCCCTTTTGACCCCAGATGAGGTAATTTACCCCTGTTCGTCGAGCTCTTTCGCCCGTCAGTCAATTGAGGGGTTTTTTTTTAAAATACATTTATTACAAATTATTTTAAAATATTTTTTTTATAAACAAAGAAGTTAACCGTAATGATTTATAGTCAATGTTTAATTTGTATGCATTAAAATAAAATATAATCTAAGAATGTTAACACATTTCGTTTTTTGAAGGCCGGTTAAATGGTTTGAAAAAAACGGACCAGTTCAATATGATACCTAGATATTAAAATTATGAAAGTTTATGTAAACATTACTGTTAACCCAAAAGTAGCGGAATCTAGCAAATTTTCTATGCCCACAATGATTCAGCATTACCCCAAAGAGTTCTCTTTTTACCCCAAATTAGATAATTTATCGCTGTTAACCGACCCCTTGGATAAACAGACCGATAGCGGTAGCCATTTATTTTTCATTAGTTGATAATTCCCTAAGAGAATGTAACAATTTAAACACGCCTCGTTCATTGGTGACATTATATTTACAACTCTTGTGAGACGTACGTGAAATCCTGAAGAAAAAAGAATTTAAAAAAAAAAACAAAAAAACAAACAAACAAACTTGTGAGCTTGGGAGTGAAAAGTTTTGATAATATTGGATATTTTAATAGTGTCATAGTATTTTTTCAGTCTTAACTTGCATGAAATACTGTATTTTGCGCACAAGATAACACCCTACTTTCCAGCACAAATGTGGGTTTCGTACAGTTTTTGCCATTTTCCTCTTCCAGCGCATACCTAATAATTTTTAGAAAACATGAGATATGATATCCAGGCTTGTCAATGGGGCATATTTTTGTGTCCCATCCCATCCAATCCCATGGCAATTTATGCCTGTCCCATCAACTCCCATCCCACCCCATCCCATGGGACGTTTCCCATGGGAATCACATGGGAAAACCATTCCCATGGACAAGCCTGATGATATCAATGTGATAATTTTAGATCAAACGCCTTTGATGCGCATATACTTAGCAGGAAAACTGTCAGTAGAAGATCGAAATCAATTCGAGGAATTGTCTTGTATCTATATATTCTAGGTCTATCAACAATGCAACGATCCTTGTAATATCAAAAGTCACATTCGCAAGCTTAATCGCGAAGGTTAATCACATCAAATGGTTTTTGACATTACCGCTGCATTGTTCGCTAGCTGTCTTGCTATGACTTATCAACTAAATATTTTTTTTAATGTAATATATAAAACAAGCCGAATTCATACTTAATCTTAAAGGGCTTTAAGCTGTGTAGGAGCTCATTTTGCTATCAAATCAGTAAAGAGAAAATCATGTCAAAACGGGAAAAGAATGCAATGGTACCTTGTAAAATAGCTTGTCGGCCGTCTGATACGAAAAAGTTTGAGAATCACTGGCTTACAATTTATTTAATGCCTTTTACATAGCTTCAAGCGTGTTACAATATTACAATGTAGAACTACACTTAGTAAATACTAAAATGTCAAAAAAATGATTTGAAACATAATTATTTTCAAATAAAAAATAAAGTGCGTTTTTTTTTTTTTGGAAAGGGGGGGGGGGTCAAAGTTTTATGACGTACTTTTGGAGGGGGGGTCTACGATTTTGTGACGACGCGTGACGTAGGTGGGGAGGGGGTAAAAAAATCGGCCAAAATCGCGTGACGTCATTTATTGACGGCCCCTTACTGCTACAAGTCATGAGGTTTAGTGACTTGGTGATTTTTAAAGTTAGCTTCTTTTTAAAGTTGTCTTGCTTCTCTCAGCCAGTATACAACTATGAGAAACCCCGCTGCGGTACAGCCTATGGCTCCAACGATTGCCAGGCCAAGGCTGTAGCCAACACTGAAGTTGTAGGTGTTTCCAGGAACATAACCAGCATTCAACAGCAGCTCTTGGAGATCAGCTGTGGCGAAGACGATGGAACCCACCAGGCAAGTAGCGCCTGAGAATGGGGATATAAAGAAAATCAGAAAATATTAAGTCCACGTTATTTATATTTACTTAGATTGTCCATTCTTTTAAATGCAAAATATCCATATCACTATTGTTCCGATCTTATCAATTTCATTTTGCTCTTGCGCGTATCATGCAGAGATAACCGAGAATTATACCCCTGACTCAAGACAGTCATTAAAATCTCATAAAGTTTGCCAGAACATCGGAAAAGAAAACCATATTTCGAGTTGCATTCTAATGTCAGAAGTTTTGATGAAGTTGGAGGTTAAAATTTGGCTGTTCATGAATTTTTTCCCCTTTAAAATTCAAACCTTAAGACCGTTGATGTAATTACTGTTAATTTTTAACTCCATTGCTATTAAGTAGCGAAACAAGCTTTCAAATTGTCGGACAGTAGTGACATTGAAAAAATATCTCTAACATCATAAGTTTAAAATAAAATGAACTATTGGTATTTCGTTTTTAAAATAATTGTTAATGGTTCATAAAATGCATAAAATATTTAAAATAAATTAAAATAGAAAAAACTTTATTGCAAATGAAAAAAACGGTAAATTTTTTTTGATTTCTCTATGTACAAACTTTTTGTAACATAAAACTGGCGGCTTTACAATGATGCTAGCTGCTCACTGACAAAAAACATTTTAATAAATCATGCAGCAACAGTCTTGACCGATCTTCACTATAAATTAACAAATTCTCTTTAACACTGACGGCAAGTAGGCTCAGCGTTATGTTAAACATCGCGATCATAGACGGGTACTAAACGTAACAGACCCCATGATATTCTTCCTCAAGCGAACATAGACGGGTATTTAACGTAACAAACACCATTATATTTTTCCCACAGCGAACATATTCCTTTGTCTTGTAAACAGTGTTTCGTGATGACCAAACGTCTTGTAGCGGTACAAGTTCTTCACAAGTACAAAGTAGTTTTTAGAACGCGCCTTTGCTTTTGTCAGCAAAGGACAAGTACATGACTTTCTTCACCATGATTAAAGCAAGGGTCTAAAGTCTAAATTATTGTTCAATGAATTGGGCCAGCGTATCGTCATTCGCGCACTGCGAAGATACGTGTCTATGGGCAATAACATCTGGACACACAAAAGCATAGAGGATTTTTTTTATTGCGATGAACGTAACTTCGGTCTAAGAATCACCCAATCCAACACTAATGTAGTTTATATGACAACAAACTATGACAACAAACTAAAAAGACAAACTATGAAAACAAACTATGACTACAAACTATTACAACAAACTATGACAACAAACTATAAAGACAAACTATGACAACAAACTATAACAACAAACTATGACAAAAAACTATGACAACAAACTATGACAAAAAACTATGACAACAAACTATGACAAAAAACTATGACAACAAACTATAAAGACAAACTATGACAACAAACTATGACAACAAACTATGACAACAAAACTATGACAAAAAACTATGACAACAAACTATGACAACAAACTATGACAACAAACTATGACAAAAAACTATGACAACAAACTATAAAGACAAACTATGACAAAAAACTCTGACAACAAACTCTGACAACAAACTATGACAACAAACTATGACAACAAACTCTGACAACAAACTCTGACAACAAACTATGACAACAAACTCTGACAACAAACTATGACAACAAACTATGACAACAAACTCTGACAACAAACTCTGACAACAAACTATGACAACAAACTATGACAAAAACTATGACAACAAACTATAAAGACAAACTATGACAACAAACTATGACAACAAACTATGACAACAACTCTGACAACAAACTATGACAACAAACTGTGACAACAAGCTATGACAATAAACTATGACAACAAATTAATGACAACAAACCATGACAACAAAATGCTTCAAAATACATCTTCCTGGTTCAAGGCTTTTCGTTTCAACTTTGAATTGTTTTCTGATATTTGCAATGAAATTATATTGGACACAAGAAAAAATCATTTTTAGTGATTTCAGTTTAGACAAAATTAGAGTATTATAGAGCGAATATAGTTTTATGCCCTGGAGCACCTGTGCGATTTTCAGTCCTCGGAAACAGTTTCCAACCGTTGATATTGTTAACTGACAGGACTAAAATTCTTCAAACATATCTACATCAAAAAGTGTAGTTCACATTAACTGCTAAACTTTGTGTGTTGTGACGTACTGGGTATTAATCACAAGTTGTGACGTACTGGGTATTAATCACAAATGTAAGGCGAGTACAGAAAATAAAATGTAAATAAAACGTTTAAGCTCAGACAATTAAAAATATTTCAAAGTTATTTTATTAACTATAATTTTATTACCTCCACTAAAAAAAGAGTCTGATTTCAAAAACTTGAATAAAAGAATTATTTCAAACATCATTTCAATAAATTACTTAAGATATTAAATGGAACTAATTTCTCAAATGTCTAGTCTGTTATTTATTCTGTTAAATCCTTACATATATAATTTTTTCAAAAGAATATTTTCTAATTGTAAAACAATCAATACCAACCAGAAATAAAGAATAAAATTGCAGAACACTTTAGCCATCCTATGCTCTTGGTACGGTAATAGTACACGCTACACATCACACCAACTGAGGCACACAAGGAAGCGACGATGGTAAACGTTCTGCCAGTATTCATGGCTGCAGCTGGGAAAATGAATGAGTGAAAATCATGGAAATGTATTCGTATTTATTGGGTTATTTTAAAGTAGATCTATAGAAAACTCCGATGGATAATGTTATTAGAGCATCGACTGATTTATTCCTCGCGTAAATACTGTAGAAGATCTGTGCCAAGGTTTCTAGCTTAGTTGTACGTTCACTCCTCTGGCTTTAAAGTAAAAACACTACGCCACTCGGCCAATCAATTCTTTAGTTAAGTATAACACCTTCTCATCTGGCCGTCGTTACGTTCTCAGCGCTATTAAAGTCTATCTGTCCGTACTACGTCCTAATGGTTCCCAGACTTCTAATAACTCGGAACACTGGCTCCATATTCGGCGGCACCCTGGCTTCTGTCTCGCCAACCTGGCTTCTTTCTCGCCACCCTGGCTTCTCTCTCGACACCCTGGCCTCCCTCTCTTGGCTCCCCGGCTTAGTTCTCTCGACACCCTGGCCTCCCTCTCTTGGCTCCCCGGCATAGTTCTCTCGACACCCTGGCGTCCTACACGTGGCTACCCGGCTTAGTTCTCTCGCCACCCTGGCGTCCTACACGTGGCTCCCCGGCTTAGTTCTCTCGACACCCTGGCCTCCCTCTCTTGGCTCCCCGGCTTAGTTCTCTCGACACCCTGGCCTCCCTCTCTTGGCTTCCCGGCTTAGTTCTCTCGACACCCTGGCCTCCCTCTCTTGGCTCCCCGGCTTAGTTCTCTCGACACCCTGGCCTCCCTCTCTTGGCTTCCCGGCTTAGTTCTCTCGCCACCCTGGCGTCCTACACGTCGCTCCCCGGTTTAGTTCTCTCGCCACCCTGGCGTCCTACACGTGGCTCCCCGGCTTAGTTCTCTCGCCCCCCTTGCGTCCTACACGTCGCTCCCCGGCTTAGTTCTCTCGCCACCCTGGCGTCCTACACGTGGCTCCCCGGCTTAGTTCTCTCGCCACCCTGGCGTCCTACACGTCGCTCCCCGGCTTAGTTCTCTCGCCACCCTGGCGTCCTACACGT
>MUZC01001659.1:312384-323365 GCA_002072015.1 Radix auricularia
GCTCCCCGGCTTAGTTCTCTCGCCACCCTGGCGTCCTACACATCGCTCCCCGGCCTAGTTCTCTCGCCACCCTGGCGTCCTACACGTCACTCCCCGGCTTAGTTCTCTCGCCAACCTGGCGTCCTACACATGGCTCCCCGGCCTAGTTCTCTCGCCACCCTGGCGTCCTACACGTGGCTCCCCGGCTTAGTTCTCTCGACACCCTGGCCTCCCTCTCTTGGCTCCCCGGCTTAGTTCTCTCGCCACCCTTGCCTCCCTCTCTTGGCTCCCCGGCCTAGTTCTCTCGCCACCCTTGCCTCCCTCTCTTGGCTCCCCGGCTTAGTTCTCTCGCCACCCTTGCCTCCCTCTCTTGGCTTCCCGGCTTAGTTCTGTCTAACATTTCCCTTTCCTTGTAATGCCCACCCTGGCAACCCTGTGCTTAGCCCCATACATTCCTGACTGGCCAGAGACACGTATCCCAAGAAGTGAGAAATGACCATGCGAGCTTCTGATTGGTTAAATGTTACTTAGTTTACGCAAATCTGCAAACTATCCCACGAAGTTATTAATGTCGCTGAAAATATAAAATGTGCTCCCTCCCCGACTTAGATCCTGGGTCACTCAATGGTCAAACGTTCCCCATTGCACTCATGGTTAGCTTCTCGTCTCATGCACATCTATGCGACACGTCAGGTGATTGCGCTCTCTTGCACCCAAATTTGAAATAAAATCCCTGTGAGATCGCCTTAGACCTGTCCCTTGGATTATCTGTCCCAGTACGCGGTTCTCCACAATAACACTAAATCTCTGCACTAAGTGGGCATGCCATTATTTAACACAAGTTTCTAGGCTTGGAGCGTGGTCTGGTCTGCTAAAATATTTATCATGTTAAGATGAAAAGTCAGAAATAGTGAGTTTACATACAACATTGAAAACACTGACCTCTAAGCACATATATTTATTTGTAAATTTTAATATTTGGTAATATTAATATGTCTCGCAAAGCTTTTAACATCTCTGCAGTTAATTTGTTTACTAAAACTAAACTATGATAAAAAAAAATTAAGTTTCAAATACTTCGCTACGTTTATGTGCTTAGAATTTAAACGCAGTTATTAGCAACGTTCCCTTTAGGCTGCGCGGCTGTGCAGCCCTGCAGATTTATGACCTACGCTGCTCGCACGTACAACAATGGAAGCTGTCCAACCATTCACATCAGTTGCTCATTTTGTACACAGACCAACAAACCTTACATGGGACATTGGTTCTCAGACCAACAAAACTTACATGGGACATTGTACACAGACCAACAAACCTTACATGGGACATTGGTTCTCAGACCAACAAAACTTACATGGGACATTGGTTCTCAGACCAACAAACCTTACATGGGACATTGTACACAGACCAACAAATCTTACATGGGACATTGTACACAGACCAACAAACCTTACATGGGACATTGGTTCTCAGACCAACAAACCTTACATGGGACATTGTACACAGACCAACAAACCTTACACGGGACATTGTACACAGACCAACAAACCTTACATGGGACATTGTACACAGACCAACAAACCTTATGTGGGACATTGGTTCTCAGACCAACAAACCTTACATGGGACATTGGTTCTCAGACCAACAAAACTTACATGGGACATTATACACAGACCAACAAACCTTACATGGGACATTGGTTCTCAGACCAACAAACCTTACATGGGACATTGTACACAGACCAACAAACCTTACATGGGACTTTGTACACAGACCAACAAACCTTACACGGGACATTGTACACAGACCAACAAACCTTACATGGGACATTGTACACAGACCAACAAACCTTACATGGGACATTGTACACAGACCAACAAACTTACACGGGACATTGTACACAGACCAACAAAACTTACATGGGACATTGTACACAGACCAACAAACCTTACATAGGACATTGTACACAGACCAACAAAACTTACATGGGACAATGTACACAGACCAACAAAACTTACATGGGACATTGTACACAGACCAACAAACTTACATGGGACATTGTACACAGACCAACAAACCTTACATGGGACATTGGTTCTCAGACCAACAAACCTTACATGGGACATTGTACACAGACGAACAAACCTTACATGGGACATTGTACACAGACCAACAAAACTTACATGTGACATTGGTTCTCAGACCAACAAACCTTACATGGGACATTGGTTCTCAGACCAACAAATCTTACATGGGACATTGGTTCTCAGACCAACAAACCTTGCATGGGACATTGTACACAGAACAACAAACCTTACATGGGACATTGTACACAGACCAACAAACCTTACACGGGATATTGTACACAGACCAACAAACCTTACATGGGACATTGGTTCTCAGACCAACAAACCTTACATGGGACATTGTACACAGACCAACAAACTTACACGGGACATTGTACACAGACCAACAAAACTTACATGGGACATTGTATACAGACCAACAAACCTTACATAGGACATTGTACACAGACCAACAAAACTTACATGGGACATTGTACACAGACCAACAAAACTTACATGGGACATTGTACACAGACCAACAAACTTACATGGGACATTGTACACAGACCGCCAAACCTTACATGGGACATTGGTTCTCAGACCAACAAAACTTTCATGGGACATTGGTTCTCAGACCAACAAAACTTACATGGGACATTGTACACAGACCAACAAACCTTACATGGGACATTGGTTCTCAGACCAACAAAACTTACATGGGACATTGGTTCTCAGATCAACAAAACTTACATGGGACATTGGTTCTCAGACCAACAAAACTTACATGGGACAGTGGTTCTCAGAGCAACAAAACTTACATGGGACATTGGTTCTCAGATTAACAAACCTTACATGGGACATTGGTTCTCAGACCAACAAAACTTACATGGGACATTGGTTCTCAGACCAACAAACCTTACATGGGACATTGGTTCTCAGACCAACAAAACTTACATTGGACATTGGTTCTCAGACCAACAAAACTTACATGGGACATTGGTTCTCAGACCAACAAAACTTACATGGGACATTGGTTCTCAGACCAACAAAACTTACATGGGACATTGTACACAGACCAACAAACTTACATGGGACATTGTACACAGACCAACAAACTTACATGGGACATTGTACACAGACCAACAAACTTACATGGGATATTGTACACAGACCAACAAACCTTACATGGGACATTGGTTCTCAGACCAACAAAACTTACATGGGGCATTGTACACAGACCAACAAACCTTACATGGGACATTGTACACAGACCAATAAACTTACACGGGACATTGTACACAGACCAACAAAATTTACATGGGACATTGTATGCAGACCAACAAACCTTACATAGGACATTGTACACAGACCAACAAACTTACATGGGACATTGTACACATACCAACAAACCTTACATGGGACATTGGTTCTCAGACCAACAAAACTTACATGGGGCATTGTACACAGACCAACAAAACTTACATGGGACATTGGTTCTCAGACCAACAAAACTTACATGGGACATTGGTACTCAGACCAACAAAACTTACATGGGACATTGTACACAGACCAACAAACTTACATGGGACATTGTACACAGACCAACAAACTTACATGACATGGGACATTGTACACAGACCAACAAACTTACATGGGACATTGTACACAGACCAACAAACTTACATGGGACATTGTACACTGACCAAAAAACCTTACATGGGTCATTAGTTCTCAGACCAACAAAACTTACATGGGACATTGTACACAGACCAACAAACCTTACATGGGACATTGTACACAGACCAACAAACCTTACATGGGACATTGGTTCTCAGACCAACAAACCTTACATGGGACATTGGTTCTCAGACCAACAAAACTTACATGGGACATTGGTTCTCAGACCAACAAACCTTACATGGGACATTGGTTTTTAGACCAACAAAACTTACATGGGACATTGGTTCTCAGACCAACAAAACTTACATGGGACATTGGTTCTCAGACCAACAAAACTTACATCATGGGACATTGGTTCTCAGACCAACAAAACTTACATGGGACATTGGTTCTCAGACCAACAAAACTTACATGGGACTTTGTACACAGACCAACAAACTTACATGGGACATTGTACACAGACCAAGAAACTTACATGGGACATTGTACACAGACCAACAAACTTACATGGGACATTGTACACAGACCAACAAACCTTACATGGGACATTGGTTCTCAGACCAACAAAACTTACATGGGACATTGTACACAGACCAACAAACCTTACATGGGACATTGGTTCTCAGACTTCAAATTATAACGTGACGTACGGTGAATGACGGGAGGTTTTACACCGAGGGAAGAATGGGGTATTTATACCCCATTGTCAATGAAACTTTTAATATAAGAAGAATGGGGTATTTATACCCCATTGTCATCGAAACTTTTAATATAAGAAGAATGGGGTATTTATACCCCATTGTCATCGAAACTTTTAATATAAGAAGAATGGGGTATTTATACCCCATTGTCATCGAAACTTTTAATATAAGAAGAATGGGTATTTATACCCCATTGTCATCGAAACTTTTAATATAAGAAGAATGGGGTATTTATACCACATTGTCATCGAAACTTTTAATTTAAACACTTTTTTCAGCAGTGCTGTCAATGACATAGTAAACGTTGACGTACAAAAAAAAAAGAGTATTTAAAGTGTTGAAAGTTTAAAATCCTATTCTTAACTATGAATTTATGTGGTCCAAATACTTTGACTTACCCTCTACATTGTATGTGTGACATGTTGGATTACAAAATTGAAAGAGTCCAGCGCTGGTGGCATTCCTTGAATCTGTAAACCAGTATGGGAATCCTGTACCGAGCACATTGAAAATCGCACCGAAGCCTCCAATGACGAGCGACAACTTAATGAGTATATGAACCATTTTGATGTTAGCTGACTTTTCTGAAGATGAAGTGAAAACTTAATGAGTATATGAACCATTTTGATGTTAGCTGACTTTTCTGAAGATGAAGTGAAAAACACCTTTAAAAACGTGTTATACTTGGTTATAATTGAATGGATTTTTTTTCCATAAAATTTTTTTTGGCCATTAAGAGTTGAAATTGAAGCACAATGGATAAAATCATAAAAGAGAACATTATTGATATCACATTTCCCAGTCTTAAATTTAATTTTAACTAGAATTCAGCATACAGTTTGTTGTCTTTTGTTTAGTTAAATCTAATGTGTTGAGTCACATTAAAAAAAAAAACCCCAAAAAATATTTTTAAAAAAAAACAAAAAAAAAACAAAATATCATTGAAATAAATGGATTACTGGTAAAAAAAATCATGTTAAGCCTGGTCCCTTTTGGAACTCAGGACGTGTTAGCGCATTTTCGTATTATGTATCAGTACTTATGTTAGATATCAGCATTATGTAGTTATCAGTAATTGTGTTTAGATTTTAGACATATTTTTATGAATTTTCTTGTGTAATGAATATACCTGACATTTTTTTATTTAAAAGTCATTTCTTTACATTTTAAAAAAATTTATTTTCTCTTTAATCTAACTACAAGTCACCACAAATGATGACGTAAAACTCTCTAAACTTTTACACACATTCTAATGACGTCAACAAAAAAACAACAAAAAAACAAACTAATTCTTTTGCACGCCTTCGCACCACTCTTGAATGCTTGAAATACTATGTATTCGACTTCCGGCAATGGCGGCCGTTCCCTGCGCTAGTGTTACCTCTCGATTCGAAATATTTTTTGGTAGTTTTAACGGGGTTTTTTAACGGATCGAGTAACTGAGTGTTGATGCACAAATGGCAAGTCAGGACATACAAAATACATATATACCTCATGGGTCTAGGACTTATGGATGCTGAGATCAAAGGTGATGACAGACGGACGGACAAAACGGGTGCAATAGCGCATTCGACTTCTCGAAAATGCGCTAAAAATATTTTGAAAAGATAAACTAAGCAGCTGATTTATACATAAAAAATTCATCATTTTCAAATTGACATCGGTATCTATTTATGGAAACTATCTTTTAAAAATATAAACTGGAAGAATAAATATGTGTCGCTTGCTCATAGAATTATCATGGAAATACACAGGTTAACATTGCTCCCCCCTGATTGTATTGTAACACTGTATATGAAAGTGTTATTTAAGAAATGTATTTAAAGATACACCTACTTAATATGTTTATTCGTAAATTTGTGTCTGTCAAACCCTCTCAATTTTCGTCACACCGTTACTATTTGTCAGCATCGGTGGGAAATCATATTCTACTGCATATTTATTATCAATATTTCCAGATAATAAAGTTGGTCGACGGAGGAGTCTAAAGACGCTACGAAATACCATTCAATTTACAAATCTTTAAACAATCGGAAACAATGTCTTATGATAGAAAGCAAGCAAATTTTTAAAAATTTGTAACACATTTTTGAAAGAATTATTGAAGCTTTTCGTTTCGACTTTTATTTCTTCCCGAAATTTCCAAAAATTTTGATCTTTAAATTCTGGCAGGACATAAAAGAGTTGCAGCATCATCTACGTCACTGGTGTCTAGTTCACTTTATCATGTCAGCAGCTTTACGCACTAAGCATACGTTATTGCTTACTTCAGAACTAGTGATGTGACGAAGTTCGAATTCGAATCCGACGACATTCGAACTTCGACGTTTTGAGCAAATTCGAATCCGACGGATTTTTTTTTTAACCCGTCGGATTCTAATTTGAAAAATTACCGTTTTCAGTGACAGTTCTTCTGATGAATTTCTGCGTTACATAATGAAGATCAAAGTTCCTGAATCCATTAACCCTCTCCAATGGTGGAAATTTGATGAACACCGATATCCGATAATGTCATTCCATGCTAAGAACGTTTTTTTTTTCGTGTGAATGATTGTTCAGCTCGGCTGGCTATATTGTCAATTAGACCCGCTCATCACTTGAACCAAATAATGTCAACACACTTGTCTTTTTGTGTAGCTTGTTAAACGATGACATATAAAAGAGACATTCCTGTGTTGTTTAGATTCTCAACAAGATCGTTTAATAAGTGTTACTTATGACATCAAAAACTCTAAATTGTGGCTTTAATTAAAATTAACAATTAATTAATCGTTAATTTTTCAAAAGTTAACGATTAAATTTAAATTAATCGTTAACAGCCCTAGTTCCAACACTTTCATCTTATGTATTGGCCTAGGGCTGTGTGAGCACGCCGTGGTGTAATAAAGAATTCTGCAAATATAAAGAAATTAGATTGTGCTGGGGCGCCGAGGCGCCTGCGGCGCCCACTTTTTTTAGGGCGCCTACGGCGGCACCAACCTTTTTCAAAAGCCCAACTACTTTGTCCTTTTTTTTATAAATACGAAATATAAAACTTTCTGAAATGTATGCCAAGTATTTAATAATAGGGGTTGCATTTTACGCACCGATGCACACCAAACAATGACGTCATCATATTAAATATTTTTACAGCGCTAATCACCACACGATTATTACACTGCTATAGACTGTTGTACATCGTTCCTCAGCGTTCCACATCCAGTGAGTGACTTGGACTATTATATTATTTACTAGATTGTGCCGGGGCGCCGTGGCGCCCACTTTTTTATGGCGCATACGGCGCCAACCTTTTTCAAAAGCCCAACTAACTTGTCCGTTTTTGATAAATACGAATTATTAAACTTTCTGAAATGTACGCAAAGTATTTAATAATAGGGGTTGTATTTTGCGCACCGATGCACACCAAACAATGACGTCATCATATTAAATATTTTTACAGCGCTAATCATCACACGATTTTTACACTGCTATAGGCTGTTGTACATCGTTCCTCAGCGTTCCACATCCAGTGAGTGACCTGGACTATTATATTATTTATTATTCGCCTTAAATTTGGAAAGCGCCCTAAAGGAAGAAAATCTGGCCAGTTTTTTTTTCAGACTTACCCATAAACCATTTAATAAATTTTCATCTACTTCACATGAATGCATTCCAATACAACTTTATGGGTTTTTTTTTCATAGTTACGGCTAAATGTAGAATCAGCCTCTAATACACTAATTAATGTCAGAATTGCTACACATCTCGTGTCCTCATTTATTTACACAACCTCATGGGACACAATTCAGTAAACATCTTCGTGTTAGGATTCAGTAGGAAAATAAATCAACTCGGAGTCACATTCTACATACTACTCACTCGGCTATTTATTTGGTAAGCTACTCCGTCTCACATTTAGTACACAGATAAGATCGTAATTTGCTACACTACTTAGTGTTAATGAGACGTTTCCTTACATTTCTGAGCACGTTGTTTATAGAGTATCCACACAGCCTTGACTCTAGGAGGGACACTGGCTGCTATGTTGTGATGCAGACACATCGTCCAACGTCTGTTGGCTGGTTTTCTGGATCGTGTGGGGAGAATGGAAGCCATTATTATGACTGGATTACAAGAGCTGAAACTCAAACAACAACAAAATATTGAAGAAATATCAGGGCAATAAATATTTACTTGAAATGGCTCGGGCTCTTAACATGTCGGCCATTGCAATCTCTACTCGCCAGCCCATCTGGTGTCTAGAGGCGCGAGTGTTATCTGGACATTCTTTCCTTCTAGCCGCCATTTCTTTTAGCAGCTTGCGATGACAAGTTTGATATGCTGACATTTTATGTTTCCGATAAGATTTGCCAAGTAAATATTGCACCAGATAGCGTCTCAGGCCAAGTGGAAAAGTGAAGTTTTGGAGATCACATTTTCTTTTCATTTTTTTTTTATTGTTTAAATAAAAGAACTCAAACGCAATGATTTTTGTTATATACATAAAAAATTTTAGAATAGTTTATTTTTTAATATTACTTTTAAATTATACTTTTCTGTAATTATATGATTTGCATATCCTAATGGTATGGTGAAACCTGTGCTGCTATATGGAGCCGAGACGTGGAGAACAACGGCTGTAAACCTGACCAGAATCCAGTCCTTCATCAACTATTATTTAAGAAGGATTCTCAGAATTCACTGGCCGGACAAAATCAGCGACCGGGAAATGTGGCAGCTGACAAAACAGAAACCCATTGAGGAAGAGATTCTTCAAAAGCGTGGAGGTGGATCGGTCATATACTAAGGAAACCTGCTTCTAATACAACAAGGCAAGCCCTGAAATGGAACCCACAGGGTAAACGGGAAAGAGATTGTGCATAAAACACTTGACGCCGAGAATTGGAGGCAGACAATCAAGAGAATTGCCCTTGATCCTTGAGAAACTGGCCCAGGATAGAGATGCCTGGAGGTCTCTTGTAGGTGGCCTATGTCCTATGAGGAAGTGCAGACGCCGACGATGATCGGTGAATGTCCCTCGTGGACGAGAAGGCTTAACAGCACCATACCATAATGCAAGAGAATCTGTCATATTAACTATAAACATAAGCGAAATTTATTACTTTTTACTAATGTATCAAAATTTACGTAATGAACTACTTTAATTTCTTAAATTTGTGTTTCTTTAAGTCTAAAAAGTGTTCTGTTACTTTTTGATACACTTTTGTTGTTCTGATGCCGTTGAAAATCCTGTAATCTTTATTTTTGTAAGGCTACCGAGCCGAGCAAGGTCCGCAAGAATTGAACTTTATCGTTTAGCAAATCTGTGGTAGCAATGGTTGAGTTTACTTACTCTAGAAACACTAGAGGATATTTTTTTAAAAAAATAAAATAATTTTAACTTTGAAATACAACACAATCAATCTAAGACAACACAATCAGTCTAAGACAACACAATCAATTTAAGACAACACAATCAATCTAAGACAACACAATCAATTTAAGACAACACAATCAGTCTAAGACAACACAATCAATCTAAGACAACACAATCAGTCTAAGACAACACAATCAATCTAAGACAACACAATCAGTCTAAGACAAAACAATAAATCTAAAACAACACAATCATTCTAAGACCACCCAATCAAACTAAGACAACACAATCAATCTAATACAACACAATCAATTTAAGACAACACAATCAATCTAAGTCAACACAATCAATCTAAGAAAACACAATCAATTTAAGACAACATATTCAATCTAAGACAACAAAAATAATCTAAAACAAAATAATCAATATAAAAAAACGCAATTGATCTAAGACAACACAATTAATCTAAAACAGCACAATCTATCTTAGACAACACAATCAATCCGAGACAACACAATCAATCTAAGACAACACAATCTAAGACAATACAATCAATCTAAGACAACACAATCAAAGACAACACAATCAATCTAAGACAACACAATCAATCTAAGACAACACAATCAAAGACAACACAATCAATCTAAGACAACACAATTAATCTAACACAGCACAATCTATCTTAGACAACACAATCAATCAAAGACAACACAATCAATCTAAGACAACACAATCTAAGACAATACAATCAATCTAAGACAACACAATCAAAGACAACACAATCAATCTAAGACAACACAATAAAAGACAACACAATCAATCTAAGACAACACAATCAATCTAAGACAACACAATCAATCTAAGACAACACAATCAATCTAAGACAGCACAGTCTATCTAAGACAACACAATCAATCTAAGACAACACAATCAATCTAAGACAACACAATCAATCTAAGACAACACAATCAATGACAACACAATCAATCTAAGACAACACAATAAAAGACAACACAATCAATCTAAGACAACACAATCAATCTAAGACAACACAATCAATCTAATACAACACAATCAATCTAAGACAACACAATAAAAGACAACACAATCAATCTAAGACAACACAATCTAAGACAATACAATCAATCTAAGACAACACAATCAAAGACAACACAATCAATCTAAGACAACACAATCAA
>MUZC01001659.1:332325-405683 GCA_002072015.1 Radix auricularia
TATAAATTAATTATCTATATGTCCTAAAGTTGATTCAAAATAGCAATGAATTAAATATAGTATAGTATGGACAAGCATAGCTGATGATTATATCCATCAGTCAGATTTTAAAATATTTTTTGACTTGTTGTAAAAACAATGTTTATTGTGCATTTTATGCTTAATATTTCTAGCTATAAATAGACTGTAAAAACAGATATAGTATTGGTGAGACAGCTTAAGCGTGACAACCCATGAACGCCTCTGTAATGTTAAACTTTTGTTGTGAGTGTTAAAGACAACGTTATTTTCAAATTGCTGTCTAATTTTTTTGTTATGACCCAAAAATGTTTTTTGGCAAAACATTTTTTTTTGAAGGAGGGGGGTGGATGTCACGTGAAAATGCGCGGTGTGTCATGGTCAAAGGGAGGCCAAGAAAAGGTCACGGGTGAATGTTCACGAGAACACAGAGAGAGAGAGAGAGAGAGGACGAGAGGTTGAAGAGCCAGAGAGAGATGGCTGTGCTGTGTTGGGACTGATAAGTTCTTTTGTAGAAAGTGTACATACGTTAAGTTGCGGCATTAAAGATTTCTTTGTTTACAAAGAACAAGGACTTCAATGTTATTGTGGTGTGGAAGAGATTGCTGTCAATTAACGTTCGCAAAGTGAGAAACGGAGCACACTGTTACATAATTCGGGTCAGAACCGGTCATCCATGTTACATTGGTGTGAGAACGGACCATCCTGTTACAAGATGGACTGGTCATTGGTGGAAGTCTCTTCATGCATAAAAACATCCACAAGGCAACATGGATATCACCAGATGTGTCTACAGCTAACCAAATCGACCATATCTGTATCTGTAAAAAGTTTTGAGGATCTCTCCAGGATGTTAGGGTAAAAAGAGGGGCAGATGTGGCCTCAGACCACCATTTACTGATTGCCAATCTAAAGTTTAAATTGAAAAAGAATTGGACAAACAATGGGAGCAAGCGCCAATGTTTTAACACTATTCTTTTGAAAGAGGAACCAAAACTTAGTGAGTTCAAACTAACGTTATCCAACAAATTCCAGATTTTACAAGATCTAGGTAACGAAGAGACAATCGACCAAAACTGGAAAAACATTAAAGAGATACTCACGACAACCTGTAAAGAAGTGTTGGGCCCCAAACAACAAATGCATAAAGAATGGATTTCTAATGAAACCATGGAGAAAATCCAGCATATGAAAAAGAAGAAGGCAAATCTTAACAACAGCCGCACCAGAACTGAAAAAGCTAGAGCATCAGCAGAATACGCAGAAGCCAATAAAGAAGTTAAACGCAGCATAAAATCAGATAAAAAGAACTACATGGAAGGACTAGCTCTTGAAGCAGGAGAGGCAGCGTATCATGGTAACACAAGAGAACTATTCAACACAATAAAAAAGCTATCCGGAAAATTCAAAAATACAGAGAGATCTGTCAAAACTAAAGATGGGAAATCAATACCTGATGAAGAGGGCCAGAAAAAAGGTAGATCTTTATCTTAGATATACAGACGCTCCTTCTATGCAGAAGATAATTGCGTCCACAGACCATGAGAGATGATCTGTTGGCAAGTGATACAGCGGTCACAGGCCACGGCTATAGGGGTTCCACGCATTACCCCATCCGCCTAACTATTATCTAGTTAGGTACCCATTCGTAGCTGGGTGACTCGGGGACTCCTCAGGCCCCGAGAACAAATCCTCACCTTCGTGTGGATTCGAACTCGTGACCATCGGTATGACAGTCGAGAGCGCTACCTCTCGACCACCACGTTCCACGCATTTTGAAGAACTCCTCAACCGACCAGCACCACAATACACACTCAACATTGAGCCAGCGAAACAAGATCTAGAAATAGATTGCAGCGCACCCACAAAACAAGAAATGAGCAGAGCAATCAAACAACTAAAGAAAGGCAAAGCGCCTGGTCCATATACAATACCGGCAGAAGCCCTGATAGCAGATATTATGACTAGCTCTGAAATGCTACACATTCTTTTCAAGAAAATATGGGAGGAAGAACAGATTCCAAGAGTGGAAAGAAGGACATCTCATTAAGCTCCCGAAGAAAGGTGATCTTAGCTCATGCTCCAACTATAGAGGAATAACACTGCTATCCATACCAAGCAAAGTATTTAATAGAGTGCTGCTAAACAGAATGAGAGAGGCAATAGACACCCATCTTAGAGACCAACAAGCAGGTTTTAGAAAGGATAGATCATGCACTTACCAGATTGCCACACTGAGAATTATATTAGAACAATCCCTGGAGTGGAACTCACCATTATATATCAACTTTATTGACTATGAGAAGGCGTTTGATAGTGTTGACAGGCCAACCTTGTGGAAGTTGCTAAGACACTACGGTATACCACAAAAGCTGACTAACATAATTAAGACATCTTACGAAGGCCTTACATGTAGAATCATTCATGGCCAAAAAACAACAGAGGCTTTTGGGGTAAAGACTGGAGTCAGACAAGGTTGTTTGCTTTCACCCTTCTTATTTTTGCTAACCATTGACTGGATAATGAAGATGTCTACAGAGCTGAAGAGAAATGGTATCCAGTGGACATTATGGAAACAACTTGATGACCTAGATTTTGCGGATGATCTGGCCCTAATATCCCACACACAGCAACAGATGCAGGAGAAAACTAACTATGTAGCACATTTCTCTTCTTGTGTTGGCCTAAACATCCACAAGGGAAAAAGCTAAGTCCTTAAAATAAATACATCAAGCAACACCCCAATAACATAGGGAGGATCAAATCTAGAGGAGGTGGATAGCTTTACATACCTCGGTAGCATCATAGACATGCAGGGAGGGACAGACGCTGATGTTAGAGTGAGAATCGGCAAAGCAAGAACATCATTTGAACAGCTAAGAAAAGTTTGGAGTTGCAACAACTTGACCCTCCAGACCAAGGTCAGGATATTCAACACCACAGTAAAGCATGTCCTGCTATATGGAGCTGAAACATGGCGGATTACAGCAGCCGTTTCGAAAAAGCTTCAAGCATTTATAAACACATGTCTCAGAACAATTCTCCGAATCCGCTGGCCCAATATCATCACCAACGAGGACCTCTGGCAACGTAAACAACACGAGCCATTGGAAGAACTAATACGTCAGCGCAGATGGAGATGGATTGGCCACACCCTCAAAAAGCCCACATCCAGCATTGTGAGACAAGCCCTCACTTGGAACCCCCAGGGCAAGAGAAAAAGAGGTCGACCCAAAATGACATTGAGAAGGGAACTGGAGACAGACTCCAAGAAGAGTGGGCACAGCTGGGGACAGCTAGAGAGATTGGCACAGGACCGGGATGCCTGGAGAGTCTTTGTTCGTGGCCTATGCCCCAGATGGGACGACAGGCAATGATGATGATGATGACAAGTTTGCATCAAGTATGGTGAAAAAAATATGTTCCCTCCCAGTCTTTTTTCAGTTTGATTAATGGTCGATTGTCATTTGAAGAGCTTTTGTATCTGTTTTCTTACGCTGAAATTTAAACACTATTTTTCTTTCATAACAAGAAATTTATTTAAACAAAAATTGTGTACGTATAAACAGTATTTATATTTCTAATTGCTTTCATGTTCTATACATAAATGTACATATAATTGTAATTGAATCAATAATTGGCATATAATTTGACTTTTTATTGGAACATTATTTTTGGCAAATAATAAAATATATAGTTAGAAACATAAGAAGTTTATTGTTTAGACATTTTTTCATAAAGGTAATATAAAAAGAATTAAATTTTAATTTCGTAATTAATACTACATATTTATAACACCTCAATTAAACTAAACTGTGATTAAATTATTTTTAATTTATTCTATTTTATTTGTTACAGACGCTGCTTCTGGACAGAAGACATCGCATCCTACGCGTATTCATGGTTTATGTAAAGTCTTAATTTTCACTATTTTCATATGCTGGGACGAACTATAACTTCTATGTGTTCGTTCTTAAATACAAAGTGTTTTTATCATTATGTCTATCTGTGGGTTGTATGAAGTTATCGTTGTATTTATTTCCAAGTTAGAATAAATTGCCTTATGTATTACTAGCCGACCCTCGTCGTAGCATAAGCCACTAATGATTTAGTTACGGGTGAAGACTTACTGAAAAACACAGTTGTCCAAATGGGGTGGGTTTGGGCAAACGACTGTGAGTGAAGGAAAAGAATGAACTCTCGACAGAGCAACATGCAATTGTCCACGACTGAAAATAGGTTTTGGGAGATATAGACATATCTTTTTGAACGCTTGGCCCCGTCAGCTAACCAAACCAAACGGAATCGCAGAGAACAATGGAAAGGCAACGTGGCTCAGATAACTTTAGGGGATACCAAAGCGACTGAGAACGCAGGAGCGATGTTGTACACACTGCTGCAGGTACACACAGTTGCGCATGCCTGGAGAGCGAGTATTCATTTTATGAAAGTAATTGTTGAGGAGAGTGTGTGAATACTTTTCTGTCACTGAGCACAACGTAGATCACGAAGTTATTATGCCAATGTCGAGAAATAAAGCCTACAGCCATGTTTCGAAGTTATGTTCGAAAAGAAAATGGGAAGGGAACGGGCACAAACTGGGTGGAATTTTGCCTACTTCGACTCGCTATCACATCGGCGCCACCCTGGCAAAGCCAACGGGTCTCAATGGTTTGGACCGCCGCAATAATAACGCATATAACTGTAATAATGCATGCTTTTCTCTATATACTCTACCAGAATAACAAAGGTCCTTAACAGTTACAAAACTCTAATGGGAAAAGCTCAATTTCTTTTCCCGAGAATCATAAAATAAAATTTATTTCCATGTGATTCCTTATGTCCTAAGAAAAGATTCTCAAAAAACAAGCATGCATATTTGTGAATATTGAGGCTTGTGGAGGGTGGAAAATATGGTTTATTTGTTTTAAAAACACATTTTCCTTTAACATGAATAAAAACATAAGAACAATGTTGCTTTTTTTAAGAAAATGGTGGCAGCTGGGGTGGCTTACGACTTCACGGGGCCCCTGGCTTCAATCAAACGGGGGCCCTATGCAGCCAGCGTCCCTTTAAATAAAATGATTGCTAGCAGCTAATATAAGACTGTAAATGAATAGTCCATTGGTTCCATGATCATGCTTTGTCTGTACCATGGGAACGGCGTTCTAAGCCAAAAATGTTACTCATGAAAAATAGAAACACGAAGAAATAACTGTTTGAAGTATTTGCCAGTATAACAAAATTTAGTGTAAAAAGAAAATATTCCACTACCGGGAACCGAGCCCGACATCGTTTGCACCGCAAGTCTAAACTCTTCCACAAGGCCAGCAGAGCTCATAACAAAATGGTAATTTTTAAAAACAATATTATATAATATGTTCTCTTAGTGAGCCATTCAAATCAAGTTTTTCGATTATTAAAACCCTCGGATCTAAATAGCGATCAGATTAATAGATTAAAAAATAAGATTGATTAATTTTTTTAATCTAATATATTTTCAAGGGTTGGTACAAACATTTGTACAATTTTAATATAAAATATAAAAAGTGTAGGTGCCCCAAAATCACCGGGGGCCCCTGGCTATAGCTCGTTCAGCCCCCTTCTTAATCCACCATAGGGTAAGAGATTGATCTTCTTATAAATTGTATGTCATTCATAATGGATTCCCACTCATATTTTCTATTAGTGACAATTCACTAATTTGGCACATGCTGGTTACACTACGATAAACGGATTATTTTTCTTTATATTTATGTCTAGACTATTTTTTTAAAATATTTTTTTGGTTGCTATGTTATTTTTTACAGCTTATAAAATGACTCATTTTAAATGTCTAAATACATAACATTTTACTATGTAGGGATTTGATTTTTAAACCTTTTTTCAAGGAATTTTATAGAGTTTAAAAGAAAACTTACATTTAGTGAACGCCATGATCTGCTTTTGACACTAGTATTTATACGAATCTTTATTCCTGTTGTATAATATTCGTCTTTTAAAATTAAAATAGCTTGGCAAAAATGAGTTGTTGTTAGGTTTTTTTTTTTTTTACGACAGAACTCACACTTTCTGATGCTAGATCCTATTTATAAGTTGTAATACCCTTGATATTTCTTTAGATTTACTATATTTACACCTTAAAAAAACAGTACAGTTTTTACCCGAAGCGAATGCCATGCAACAGCATTGTTCGAGAAATCTACTCAATTTTTTTTAATGGATTCGTTTGGTCATGCATCAAATAATTTTATGTGTGCATTTTCTATTTATAAAGTTAATTCTAGAGATTTAATGTTGTTATTCGATTGCATAAAGTTGACTGATTTATCAAAAAATTATACCAGCTTGCAATATGTTTTCTCATGCAAAAAATTGATAATGTATTACAATAAAGAAAACACAGTCAAGACGTAAATTCAAACAAGTATGTATGGTTTAGGAGAATGAAAACTGGTATTCTTGTTACAGGCGCAACGTTAGCAGACATAGAAATAACCAAAACACACATACACGAACCCACATACCCCCTCCTCTCCCCACACACACACTTGAACCAATAGACAACTGTACGCAGCTATTGACCGAAGCACGAACCATGCTGTCACATTATTAAAAAAATTTCCACTTTTTTTTTTAATAAATAATTTTTTTTTAATAAAGATACGCTTTATTGTTCGGCTACCCGTTAATCCACAACACCCACTCCTTTACTGTTTATGAATGACCTTAATTAATGAAAATTGGAAATGTTTTTATTGAGCTATATAATAAGTATGAGAATATCGATGCCTAGGGTATGGGGGGTTGGGATATTATATATTGGATTAAAAGACTGAGCTTGAATCGCAAGGTTTGGGCTTAAAATTTACCCTGCTTGTTTAGCTTAAGCTATGCAAAAAAATATATATAAGTGGCTAAGAAATAGTGTTTTTGCCACCCAGGGTTCGACAATGTTATTAACTCATGCCCAACAAATAAAAAAAAAACACCCTTCAAATAGTTCACAAAGTTGCCCCTCTTTATAAAAATAACAATGCCGGTTATCAGCCCCGCTCTTACACCAGTGTATTTAACACTATTACATATTCCGTTTTCTTATATAAATCCCTGAGCGTTTACTTACCTTTCTTTGATGTCAGTTCATAGAGAAATCAATTTAAAGCACCCACTTGTATTGTATTACGATAACTCATCTGCGCTTAAATCCTTTTATTTTTATTTTTACATTTTCCATAGTTATTTAACAGTGAGTAAGATAAAATTAGTTCGACACAGATTTTGGTGATTTTATAATTGAAAAATACCATTTGAAATTTTAGAAAGTTTCCATTTTCTAAATAAATATGCTGCGTATTAGCCTCAATCTTACTCAGTTCATATTGTTATAACTATACATAATGCAATTTCCATTTCAAAAACGACTGTAAGTTCTTTTCAATGTTTATTTTCCATTGTGGCGATTCATGAGAGCAGTCTAATGCGCAAGGGCTCAATTTGTCTCATATGAAACATAAAGTAAAACCATTTCTGAAAAAAAATTATTACAGATTGCTCCTCTCATTAATAATTATTTGAGTCATATTCAATTACTTCCCATGATCTTTTCTTCAAGCACCCACGAAGCACGCATTGGCAGATACTTGTTTTCATAAAATTAACGAAATTTTTCTTAACCCAGTGCATAATTTCAACTATACATAGACCATTCGCTTCCTAGAAAGACCTGGTAAGTTCTTTTCAAACTGTAATTTCACTTTTAGCAATATATGAAATCAATCGTTAGTTAACAACTAATACAAACACACACTCACACGCACACACAGACGTACTCACACACACACGCACACACATGAACACACTCGCGCACATGCTTATTCACACACTCGCATTATCAACAAAAGAGTAATAATCAATAACATCAGATAAATCATTGCTATTTTTTACATTGTTCCCTTTTCCCAATTTAATAAAATAAAATCTACATGACATCACATCATATATTACTTTACCACACGTTCTGTTAATCTCAAAACCATGTTTTCAATTTTTAAAAAATCAAGAGTTACCGACCATAGCGGCTTCACAAACACTGACGGATGCGCCTTAGTGCATTATTTAATAGAATATAATAGATACTATCGAGTTGAAAAGCATAAGAAGTATTCTACTTGTGAACCAGGATGTGCATGTAAGGAGCTATAAACATCTTAAACCTTCCTGGTTTCATAGAACTGTAGGTAAATATCTTTGAGACGATCTGTGTTGTGTCTGCTCTGTTTTTATATAAATGTGCATTGAAAAGTTGACTTACTGCAATTTATTTTTAACAATAGGACATGTATTGGTGGTGTTCTCATTTAAATAGTGTAGAAAAGCACAACTTCATTTCTTTCAGTAATCTTAACCTTTTTTATGGTTTCATATTTGTTGCCAGAATATAAATCGGTTCTTTGAGTTTTCTGGTATGTTTGGTAAGTAAGCTGTTTGTGTGATTGACTTTTAACTTTACCAGGCGCAAAATTAATATAAGCTTGAAAAAAGAACAAATGCTTTTTTAAGACATGATGTTCAAGGGAGAGAAAATGAAATTTAAAGGGAGACAAGAGAATTATAATTTTTTAAAACATAATTCACATAAGCATTAAAATGATTTATTTTTTATTTATTTATTATGTGTGATTATTAATTATTAAAGATACTTTATTCAATAGCTATTTGAGAATATCTTTGTTCTGTCACAAGATAAGAATAGATACTAAACGTATTAATAACAGTTTTGTTGATAAATAACACTCAAGTTTCAATCAGATTTGAACCGAGGATAAATAGACATTTCTTTCCTTTGTATACCAGTCGCCAATGTAGTAACAAGCCCCAACCCACTAATATTACACCGAAAGGAAGTCAGATAGTACAAGGGCAGATACTGTGAGGCTTTCACACAAATGATTTTAACTATAATTTATTTAAAAAAGAGGGCAACACATCCTGACAATATGTTGCAACTGGATGTCTAAAAAAGAGGGCAACACATCCTGACAATATGTTGCAATTAGATGGCTAAAAAAGAGGGCAACACATCCTGACAATATGTTGCAATTGGATGGCTAAAAAAGAGGGCAACACATCCTGACAAAATGTTGCAATAAGAGGGCTAAAAAAGAGGGCAACACATCCTGACAATATGTTGCAATAAGAGGGCTAAAAAAGAGGGCAACACATCCTGACAATATGTTGCAACTGGATGGCTAAAAAAGCTCGTAAATGTTGTTGAGGATAACTAAAGAAAGAAACATTCTTTACATATTGCAGTTATGAGGGTCAGCACACAACTTAAGAATAAACAGCTTAGAAACATTCTATAAATATTGTTGTTATGAGGGACAGCACACAACTTAAGAATAAACAGCTTAGAAACATTCTTTAAATATTGTTGTTATGAGGGACAGCACACAACGTGAGAATAAACAGCTTAGAAACATTCTATAAATATTGTTGTTATGAGGGACAGCACACAACGTAGGAATAAACAGCTTAGAAACATTCTTTACATATTGTAGTTATGAGGGACAGCACACAACGTAAGAATAAACAGCTTAGAAACATTCTTTAAATATTGTTGTTATGAGGGACAGCACACAACTTAAGAATAAACAGCTTAGAAACATTATTTAAATATTGTTGTTATGAGGGACAGCACACAACTTAAGAATGAACAGCAGCTAATAAACTTATAAGTGAATCTTCCACATAACACTTTCAACAGTGAAGTGCTGTCTTATTTTTAAATATAGAATTCACAAGACTATACCCATAGTTAGACTTCCGTCCAATTCTATTAATATTAATTTATTGTAAATCAAATTCGAAAATTACGTATACGTATATCTACTTTTACATTCTAAATCAATTTACCGTTAGTCCGATCGTTCAGAGGATTTCATATTTCCACGTGTTCACTTTGCTTCAAATTTTGTGACCAATCATATTGTAGGTAGCTAAAGATGTTACTGAGGAAAAAAAATCAATTTGATTTTATTGTATTCAAAAAGGATCTCCCTTAAATTGGAAAAAGAATGATACACAAAAATAAATTATAAAAGATAGCATTAGAACTACCAATGCTTCTATCTGCAGGTGGTCAGGCATGATTTTTCAACTAATGTGTCCAACAATCCTATCGTTGTGTCTGTCTTTTCTTCTGTACATCTGATAGTCTTGTCTGTTAGGCAGCTAGGAATCGTGTAAGAAAGCGAACTTTTAAACATACTTTAAGATTAGCCAGATAAAAAAAAATTGGGTGCTAACGTGTCTGTAAATACTAAGTAATTATCAATCCTTGAATAGGATGGTATTTGACCAATACAAAGACTTACATAGATTTACGTGTAACCATATATTGTCTTTTTTATCTCCCATCTTTAAATGTTAAAATACCGTTAAGATACTATTTATTTTAACTTTATTGTAAACATCTCAAGTAAATATCAATGGTCTCAAAATGTTATTATCTACTAGATACGACCCGCAGCGTAGCATGCGCAGAAGACTTGCTCATATATAGTGCAAAAAACGGGGGGTGGGGGTAACGGACAAGACAGCAGCACGAAGCAATGAAAACAACGCGAGGGAATGTTGAGGGGACCGCCGACGCATTGTTGTTCTCGAGACAAGCGCACTGCGATCATTGTTACCTGCCCCTCATCCCGCAGCACCCTTACTTGCCAACCTTGACTTAAGTTATCGACCCTAGCTTGGGTCATTCGTCATGCTTATTTGCTCGGGTCTTGTGCTTGTCTTAATTTCTGGTTAACTACATATATAGATTATTTCATTTCCGAAACTGAGAATTGCAGATTTTTTAAAAATTCATTTTTCAACAAGAAGTCCTCAATATGCCAGGTTAACACTAAGCATGTGTATCATGATAGACTTTGGCGATCACTGTAAACATATGTTTGTCGTGCAAGAAACTGGTAAAAAGCCAATAAACTTTGGAATTTTATATTATAATCAGTTCTTTTTTTAAAAACATGAGTTCGAAATCTATAAAGGTTTTAATTCGAAATGCTAAGATTAAAATGTTTTTGTTTTTTAAATTTATTAGAAACAATTTTATCATTTTACAGGGGATTTGAATTTTTAAAATTAACAACGCTCTGCAATATATATTATATATACAACATAGTATTTCAACTTAATACTAGATCATTTCTAATTCATTTTAACATCTTTCACATCATTTAACGAATCAACGTTGATGTTAACAGATTACATTCTTTTATTATTTTTTAAAATTATTTTTTGTTTTTGTTTTTCAGCCGAACTCAAGTGCCGCAGATTTATCCCACCACATACAACTAGCTTTTAAGAAGATGCTTACTGAAAACAATAACTAACTCTACAAATATTTATTTAAATTTTTTATTTGAACAATAGAGTTTTCGTTCATAAAGTAAATGAATTGAATTTTTATATATTTGTCTTGCCAATGTTACAGTTCAACTCGCAGTACTGTCATTGCGTCACGTCTTAAACTTCCTTGTTACCGGGAAGTTTTTTTATGGCTGAAGGAGGTTCTTGGAACACCACCAGGAACATGAAAATGTTTGTTTAAGAAAAGGTGACTTTTGTTTCTCCATGCAAGAATATCAGAAAGTAATAAGCAAATCGTTTATGTTAAGACAGAGCAATATGTCTAACGTTATAAATAGTCCTGACCTAAAGCAATCAAAATGTTTACAATGCCTAGTAATGAAAGAAGGCCGAGAAGATGGCGAAGACGGACGAACGTTACTGATGATAGCAGCACAGAATGGTCATGTTGAATGCATTGAAAAATTCATTGGTGATGGGGCGCATCCAGACATGCGCTGTCTACAAGGGAAATCGGCCTTAATGTACGCCGTAGAGAATGGCCACCTAGAGTGCGTCGAGTATCTGCTCCAGTATAGATCAGAGGTCAACAATCCGGACAAACAAGGGAATACGCCCTTGGCATTGGCGTCTAAAACTGGGCATCTGAGCTGTTTACAGGTCCTTCTCAGCTACGGCGCATCAGTACATCAGTCCAACAATGAAGGGGTGACGCCCCTGAGTCTGGCAGCATTGCACGACAAGCATGAATGTTTGAGAGAGCTGATCAAGTCTGGTGCGTGCGTAAACAGGAAGAGTAGAAAGGGAATCACAGCATTGATGAACTCTGCCGCAAAAGGTTGTGTGACGTGCGTCAAATCTCTGCTCGAGGGGGACGCCCGGGTGAATGAACAGGACGTCAACGGAATTGGGGCCTTATCTCGCGCCGCCGCTGGAGGTTTTCTAGAATGTGTAGAGGTTTTGTTGGAAGGAGGAGCAGACGTGAACGCTACTGATGACAAGGGTTTGAAGCCTGTAATTGCCGCTGTCTTCTACGACCGGCAAGACGTTGTAAAATTGTTTGAAAGATGGGGGTCGTTTGTAGAAAATAATTCGGAAAATAAAACAGGGAAACTCAAATATATAACAGTATCACAAATTAAAGCGAAGTCAAAAAACTCGCCGAAATGTTTAAACAAAAAAGTGAAATTGTTGCCAGCGCAAAACAAAATAAATGTTGTTAACCGTGTAGACACTGAAATAGATAAAATACAGGGCTCAGTTCATGGGCATTTGCAAAAAATCACAGAAAAGAACAATTTAGAAATAAAATCGATCATCAACCAATATGAAAATGTGACATTGGAATTGAAAAATGACAAAACAGAACTAATGGAAGCAGCGCTCGCTGGAGATGCAGATACAGTAACAACGTTACTTGAGGAGAACTCAGAGGTGCGGGCTCAAGATGTTGACGGTAACTCTGCACTGACGTACGCCGCCCAAAAGGGGCACATAGCATGTTTACTAACCCTAATCAAAGCAGGCGCTGAGATAAATGCCGTCAATAACACGGGGATGACACCTATAATGGCAGCTGCGTCGAGCGGTCATTTTAACTGCATTTCAGAACTGCTGATCTGTGGAGCTGAAATCCAGAAACAAAACTCTAGCGGGTTTACGGCGCTTGCGTTGGCTGTACATAGTGGGAGTTTGGAATGTGTTAACATTTTAATTAAACCAACCTCAGTATTTAATACCAACAACAAAACACGGGCAGGCAGAGCTGAAGCAGTTATCAATGCATGTTTAAACGTTTGCGACATTTACGGAAACACACCCCTTATGCTGGCAGCGATGATGGGTAACTATAAAATCCTACGCTGCATCATTCAATGCAAGGCCAGACTTAACACGAGAGACAGTAACGGGATGTCTGCACTCATGTTTACTTCTAAACATGGACATGTCAAATGTTTAAAACTTCTCATACGTGCAGGAGCAGACATATGTTTGACCGACAACGATGAAAATACGGCATTACATCACGCTGCCATGGGCAATTCAAAGTGTCTAAACATTCTGTTAAGAGCTCGGGATTCATTATTTGATGTGAACTCACAGAATAAGTTGTTAGAAACGGCCCTAATGAAGGCAGCAGAGTCGGGTAACATTAAATGCCTTCATGCGCTGATTTTATCAGATGCTGACGTCAATCTAAAGAATGCTTCCAAAGATACGGCGTTATTAAAGGCAGTTTGTGCCGGCCATTCTGAATGTGTTAGAAAACTTCTTGAGCAAAATACGCGAGTCAATGTTACAAACGGAGATGGGGATACACCATTAGTTATAGCGGCAAGGAAAGGAGACGTGGTGTGTTTAAAACTACTGATAGGTTACAGTGCTGCATTAGACATTGAAAATGAACTTGGAATGACAGCCTTAATGGAAGCTACGGCTCATATGGAACTTGATTGTTTAAAATCCGTCCTTGATGCAGGGTCCAATGTTGACCTCAGGAACGTTAAGGGGTTGACGGCTCTAATGGAAGCTGTAACCAAAGACAACGCTGAGTGTGTGCGCGCTCTACTTGGGGCACAAGCTGATGTTGATCTGGCTGATGGTGATGGTAACACAGCTTTAAGCTTTGCTGGTCAACTCGGACATGTTCGTTGCTTGGATTCATTAATTAGTTACGGCGCTCAAGTAAACACTAAGAATTTCCAGGGTTATACGCCACTCATGATGGCAGTACTAAGTTCCCGATTGGAATGCGTCCAGAATCTTATTTCATCAGGAGCCGACTCCGAGCTGACAAGAGATGATGGATCCACAGCATTTACTGATGCCTTGAGAGTCGGGGATTTAAACTGTCTAAAAATTTTAACAGTTGGGCAGACAATGCCAGAAAGAATACAGAACGAGAGAAACTTGGAACTTATATCTGCAGCTCGCAATGGTGACGTAGTGGTCGTCAACTCGATCCTCGAAAGTGGTGGTCGGGTGAATGCTGTCAATGAAGCCGGTGTGTCCCCTATAATGTTGGCAGCGTTACACAACAGGACGGACTGCGTTCAAGCTTTGATACAGGCCGGGGCCAACATCAATAAAAGAAGCCTCAAAGGTATGACAGCGCTAATGAACTCGTCCAACAGGGGTCACGTCGATTGTGTTCGTCTGCTTCTTGAATCAAATGCTCGTGTAGACATCGCGGATAACAATGGATTAACTTCCGTCGCCCGTGCGGCTCTAAGAGGCCATGTGGATTGTTTAAGTTCTTTAGTGGAGGCAGGCGGCTCTCTTAATCTTCATGATAAAAATGGCATCACTCCCTTGATGATGGCTGCACAGAATGATCAGATCGAGTGTGTGAAACTTCTTATTGCTGTCGACTGCGACATCAACAGGCTGTGTAAAGCTGGGGTATCTGCCCTTTGCTATGCTTTGAACTCAAGGTGCAACGAAATTTCGAAAATTTTAATTGAAAATGGGGCAGAAATTCACGGTTTTGATCAAAACGGTTCAGCTTTAGTCGTGGCGTCCAAAATGGGAAATGACGAAATGTTAGAATTCATGCTGCAAGTTGGTGCAGCTATTAATAGACGAGACTGTGATGGCCTCTCGGCGCTTTCACACGCTGTCCTGAATGACAAGTCCGTGTGTCTCCAAATACTTATTGCCCATGGAGCTGACGTTAACGTCAAGTCAGTCATAGGAAAAACTGCCTTGATGGAAGCTTCTGAACGAAGTTATCTGTCATGTCTGGACATCCTTCTAGAAGCTAATGCTGATGTCTCTACAAGGGACGACCAAGGAAATATGGCCTTATCGTATGCTGCGATGCATGGACGCGCGGAATGTGTTAAACGTCTGCTCAGTTTCGGAGCGTTGATTGGACCGGTGAACAATCAAAATGAATCCCCGATTTACATTGCCGTAAAGAACAACAATCCGGGATGTCTTTATGAATTTCTTGATTTTTTCTCAGGATACGATCATTTAAATCTTCTCGGATTAGCGTCATCAAATGGATACATCCAGTGCGTTGAACTTTTAATCCATGATAATGCACATTTAGATGAACAAGATTACAATGGAAACACACCTGTTGTTCAGGCGGCTCAAGAAGGTTATATCGAATGCTTAAAACTGCTTGTTGAATCTGGAGCTTCGGTGAATATTTCTAACAAAAAGGGGGTAACAGCTTTGATGAAATCAACAAGCTTGGATCACTATGACAGGCGAACAAACATCGACGCTTCTTCTCGCCCTAAGGAACACCACAGACAATACACGATGTGCTCGAATCTTCTAATAAAGAACAATGCAGACGTCCATTGCCAGGATATCCACGGTAACACAGCTTTGCACTACGCCTCGAGGCTGGGTAATTTGTCGTGTCTACAAATTCTGATACAATCAAAAGCAGATCTGAATTTTAAAAACAAAAAAGGGATAACGCCCCTTATGATGGCAACAATCTGTATCCAGCCTCAAATTGTGTCTGCTTTAATTGAAGCCGGTGCTTCGGTGTCTGAAGTCTGTAATGAAGGTCTCACGGCATTGATGCACGCCTGTGCTAATGGCAATAGAAGCTGTGCTGAGATACTCACCCGTGAAGGTTCTACTTTAAACGTGTCCGATTCAATGGGCATGACAGCCCTGCACTACGCGGTGTATAAAGGTCATCTCGACGTTGTCGAAACACTTTTGAACGCAGGAGTTTTAATAAACTTTGGCATCGAAGATAAGATAGTTCCCAATAATCACAAAGTATCCATATCAAGTCTCGGGAGAGCATATATTGATGTCGATTACGCTGACGAGAATGGTGAAACTGCATTGATACGAGCTGCCAAATCTGGGAATGTAGCTGCTGTTCGCTTGCTTGTCTCTGCTGGAGCTGACCTAGAAGTATGCAATCACCGTGGAGAAACTGCTTTTCTCGTGGCCGTCTTGTGTAAGAAAGATGAATGCATTAAGGTTTTGGCTGAAGCAGGGGCCAGCGTCAATGCCCAAAGCAAGACAGGAACAACGGCATTAATACATGCTATACAGCACAAACTTCAATTAATAGAGCTGTTATTGAAGTTTGACGCACAGACAAACTTACCTGATAATCGGGGCAATACTCCACTCCACATTGCTGCAGGCAGTGGAAAACTGAGTTACGTCGAAGACCTTTTAAGGAATGGAGCCCTCGTAAATGCAATCAATAACTTGGGGCAAACGCCGTTAATGCTTGCAGCAACAAATGGTAATCATAGTTGCGTTAAAAAACTTTTGTTACATCGTGCTGATATCAATGCAAGGTGCAGTGAAGGGAGAACAGCGCTAATGTGCGCAAGTGCCAAACTTAATTTCAGATGTCTTGAGACTTTGATTAATTGGAATGCAGAATTGAATATTTCAGACAGTGAAAGTAAGACAGCTCTATTCCACGCTGTTAATGAATATGATTCAAAATGCTTTCGGCTTCTCTTGGATTGTGGGGCTGATGTAAACCTTGTACAGCTGAGCTCATCGCCTCATTTGTCCGTCAGCAAAGTGTTATACGATTACATTAACATTATAACAGATGCAGGTGCCGATGTTAATCTTCGCAATGAGAATGGAACGACGTATCTTATGCACGCCTCGAAAGTAGGTTGCGATAAATCGGTTCAACTTCTTTTGGAGAAAAATGCAAGCGTAGATGCAGAGGATGCTAAGCGAAAAACGGCTCTTATGTATGCCTCGGAGAACGGCAATGTCGAATGCCTAGAAACACTTTTGTCTTATGGAGCTTCGCTTGAGGCAACCAACAGTAAAGGGCTCACGCCACTTATGTTAGCAGCCAAAGGGCGTCATTTTAAATGCCTGTGTATGCTTATCTTAGAAAACGCTAACATACACGCGCGATGCAAGGATGGAAACACGGCCTTGACATTTTCAGCGAGGGCAGGGTCCCTAAAATGCTTAGAATATCTGATCATGTCAGGGGCGGATGTGAACGCAGAGAGCGAATCAGGAGTTACGCCGATAATGTTTGCAGCTCAAAGTAACACTGTCAAAATAATCAAGGCTCTTGTTACATCTGGTGCTGACGTTAACGCAGGGCAGATGTCACTGTCTCCGGTTTCAATCGCTTTGTCCAGTCAAAGCAACAGCGCTCTTGAAGAGTTACTGAAATGTGGGGCAACTGTGGACTCATGTCGGATCGAGCTAAGAGATTTCTGCTTTCTTGTGGAGAATGATGAGAGGGAGTGTTTGATGTTGTTGGTGTCAAAGGGAGCTCAGCCTCATGTTAAAGACCTCGCCACGTCACCGCTGATGTCCGCGCTACTTCACGGAAATATCGGCGTTTGTAATTATTTCATTGTCAACAACTACCTCACAAAGGATGACACCAGGGGAAATTTCCCCTCAGACTTGACCAGCAAAATACCCAAGGAATCGCAAATTTTAGTGTCCCAGCTTTTCTCCCAGCCATGGCCTCTCTGTAAACTGGCCCTGATAGCCACCTCTCATGCCATTGGTCCAAGTCCTTATCGTACACAGCGAGTCAATCAACTTCCGCTTCCCAGTCAAATGAAATCACTTTTGACTTACCAGAGTCTCCAATCGAGAATATGCACTCAACACTGGGATGATATTCCACTTTGTTTTGATCCACTGGAGTACAAGACTCTTCCATTGAAAAATCAGTTTCTTTCCAACTGGCCTGTTGGCCGAGGACTGATACCCTGTGGCTGTGAGCAGTGTGAGAAGAATGGACTCATATACTTTGATACTTAGCTTTGTCCCTGAGCTACACGAGATGCTGGCCGAGGACAGATACCCTGTGGCTGCGCGCAGTGTCAGAAGAATGGCCTCATATACTTTTGATTCTTAGCTTGGCGTCCATGAGCTACACGCAATGTATGCCGAGGACTGATACCCTGTGGCTGTGAGCTGTGTGAGAAGAATGGACTCATATACTTTGATACTTAGCTTGGCGTCCATGAGCTACACGCAATGTATGCCGAGGACAGATACCCTGTGGCTGTGAGCAGTGTCAGAAGAATGGCCTCATATACTTTGATACTTAGCTTTGTGTCCCTGAGCTACACGAGATGTTGGCCGAGGACAGCTAACCTGTGGCTGTGAGCAGTGTGAGAAGAATGGACTCATATACTTTGATACTTAGCTTTGTGTCCCTGAGCTACACGAGATGTTGGCCGAGGACTGATACCCTGTGGCTGTGAGCAGTGTCAGAAGAATGGCCTCATATACTTTTGATTCTTAGCTTGGCGTCCATGAGCTACACGAGATGTTCCAACTTTTAATGAGTAGCATGGTATTCTGCATTCTATGAAAGAAAAGGACATTTTATGTAGAATCTACGTGTTAAAAATATAACTTTGGTTTTTCCGGTTTAAAAATACAGAAATTTTACACTCGTTTGTTATATGTGTGTGTGTGAATGATTATGTTTTAATAACTTGTTTTACAAATTTCGTTTTCAATTTTAATGTATGATCTTTTGCCACTGTTAAACAAAGAATGACCGGTTTAGCATGTTTTTTGTTTGTTTTTTTTTAATGTGTACGAGTTCTTTTAATCCGGCCTTTTATTTTTTGTGGTCGGTTTACACTGTTTATACTACTCCAAAAGAGGGGTGTCGGCTTATGAAGAAACGGGCTATAGAACGAGTATATATGGTACATATATGTATATCTATATATATATTAGGGCTGCGGAAATCGATTAATTTCTCGATTAATCGGTAAATTTTTTAATGGTTAAATGGTTTTAGCACACGGACACTTTTTAATGAATGAAACAATCAGTGCAATAGTAATAGAATCAAAATTGGGTAAAAGCATGAATGGTTGCCAATGACAACAAATATGCATACGGTACATTTTGTAACTCCTACGAAACGAAATGTTTTAGGCCTTGAATTTTGCTTGAATCTTTGCTATTGGAGCAATTACGTAATACTCAGTATTTTTGCGTGCAAAGTGTTTATAAGGGTATTTACTAATTCAAATATATTATTTTTAATTGTTTTACATTCACATTTATGAATTTCATACTAAGTTGCTAATTTTTCATTTCTTTTTGCAATGAATATTTAGTGTTATTAACATATTCGTCTTTTTTTCCTGTATGTATAGTATGATAGTCAAACGTTGTTGTTGTTGTTTTTTTTACTTCCCATCTTTATATAGATGGGATCGGTATATTCGATTTTAAATGTTTGAGCTGTAAAAATGCTTCTATTTGACATACTTTTATAAACCGTTTTTCTTCAATATATCATTATTTACTTCTTTAGGATTACGCTTTATGTCTCGCTAATGTTTTACAAAATGTATATATATTTATTAATTGTAAATAAAATATATAGCATTTATCAAAACAATATATAGTATAAACGCCCAGGTCACTCATTATGTCTCATTCCGTAACGCTGAGGGACATAGTACAACAGCCCATATCAGTTTAAAAAAAGAAAGGTAACATTTTGGTTTCGAGATTAACAGAGCGTCTGGTGTTTCTCCCGTAAAATATTATGACGTCATAGTTAAAGCTTATCAATTAATTTTGGAATATTGTGTATTGAGTAATTTTGTGAAAAATATATAATCGTATTGAAATAAAATTTAATTATTCATTTTTTAAAACTTGAACTCATTCACATACCAATTTTTTGTTGTCAGAAACACTGATTTCAATGCATACAATAACATTCAAGTAAGTTACTAAGGAACCGTCCATAAAGTAGGTCACGCTCCAATGGGAGAGGGGGTGTAAGAAAGTGTGACAGTTTGTGACAGGAGGGAGGTCAGGCCAAGTGTGACGTCATAATTTTATTTCTAATTTAAATTATTATTTTTTTAGTAAAATTTAATAGTTTCAAAAATAATTTTCAAAAATTTTGTGAAACACTTGAATTAGTTTTATGTCAAAATAGCATGAAATGTGTATCTTTTCAATGTGTTGTTCACAATTCCTCATGCTAGTTAGGAGCGCTTGTATACTGTTACGAAGCCTTGTTTTTGTGTAGCCTTACCGAAAGTAGCCTACTATTATTTCTTTGTTGTCTGGTGCATAATTATATCACTAATCAAGAAATTTGGAATTTGCATTATAATACAAAATATTTAGGATTCAGATGTAATATTTGTATAATATAATCATTATTATCATAAACTTAAAAACGATTTTTATTAAGTTTCTTTAAAATATGTTATAAATACCAGTTAATGACATTATCATTTATGGGAATGTTCCATTTTTTAGTTAGTAAAATAAATTAAAGCTTTATTATCTACTAATACAAATAATGGTAGACGTTTCGGCACATGACTTCATCAGTACAAAAACATTTACTTACATATATCTTAAAATTAAAACATATTAAAGTATATGTGATAAAATGAAAAGAAAAGAAAAACAAAAATAAACACGGACATAGAATATAAGAAAAAGGAGGTCCAAACAGTGGCGTAGCTAGGGGGGTGGTGGGGGCGGTCGGCCCCGGGCGGCACTCATTCAAAGGGCGGCATTTGGGGGCATTTGAAAAGTAAAGCCACTTCTAACAACCACCCTTTTTCTTTTGAAGGGGAAAAACCAAAGTGAAAAATAATATTCTCAATTTCGAGTCTTAATTAACGGATTCGTGCAACATTTGTTTGATTACATAGTGGTTGTTATAACTTAAGCAAAATCGTTCTGAAATTAAAATCGCTTTAAAAAAGAAATATCGGTTTGTTTGGAAAATTAAGCGGTATACTTCACAGATAGTTCTTTTATAAGAAAACTGCACACAAAAAAAAACAACACATCACCGCTGGTCCGAATATATGTCATATTAATATCGCCACGACAGTATCTGCGTGGAATTTCGACATGCGCAGACTGATGCGCTAACAAGTACCTTCATGACGTAGTGGTTCAAATATTGTTTTCACTGTTTAACTTGCAAGTAGTAATTTATATTACTGTTTCAGTTTTCATAAAATCATTGTAAGGTAACTTATTAAAGATTTTTTAATTACTTTTTTTTTTAATTATGCAGCCCGAACAGCTTGTGTTTTCCATTAAAATACTGCTATTCATTAAAAATGCTACGCTTATCCAATTAAAGTAATGTGTAAATAATTTGAATTCTTCTATTGTATGGAAAATTATTAAGATTTAAGGCAAGAACACGAAAATATTCAAATTTCACCGCTTATAACCACCAAAATATCATCAATAATATCGACAAAGACATACTTAAAAATTTCAAGCGTCTTGGAAAAAATGATATCTGAAGTAACTAGTAAAACAAGATCAGAGGCTGGAATTTTATTCAGTTCAATGCAGACGTTTTTCTTTTCTATGGTAACTCAATTTATGGAAACCTTTTTTTAAAAAAAAATTTTATTCGACCACATTTCGTGGAACAAAGATATGTGCTAATACAGAACGCCTGTTATTGAAAGTTGGAGATATCAACTTAACAGTGAGTTAAAATTAGGAAAATATGCGTGGGGAAAATTCAGAATACTTGGTTTTATCTCTAGAGCAAGAAGTACATCGAGTAGTGTTTTTATTCATGGATGCAATTATAAAAGAAAAGAAAATAACGCGCTCATCAGTAACATGTCCTTGCAAGAAAATGTTCGTGTATAATACCATGTAATCTATTCAATTAAGAATTTGAACACCAAATTTGATAATGAACAGTTCGATATTGAAAGAGAAAGAATCATGGTTTTTATGGCTGTACACAGGGCTGGTGTCAGCTATTGTGGGGCCAGTGGCGTAGCTAGGGTCATGTGCGCCCGGGGGCAAGACACAAATTCTGCGCCCCTTGACGGACCGAAAGATTCTGGGGGCTCACTGAGCCCCCAAGAAAATTTTGAAATTTTACGGTTTATATGGTTCATTTTTTGAAGCAAATGATATTTTGAAGAAATACAATACAGACTAATAATTCTCTATACGATTATAAACAATTTTTTTGAAAAAAAAAAAAAACTCTACTAATTATACATGACTCGAATAGACATAATCTAAAATAAATGGATCTTCCTTGATTTGAATGTCGTCAATCTCGCTGTTAAAATTGATATTCTCAAGTGTTCTCTTTCGATGCTAAGGAGTGCAAGATCATCCAGACGATCTTGATCCATTGAAGCACGTAATTAAGACAAAATAAGGTTTACTTTGCTGAAGGACCGCTCACAGCTTTTAGTTGAAACAGCAATTTTTAGAAGTATTTGAAGCGAAATGCGCAGATTCGGAAATACATCATCTCCATGTGAAACAATAAAATCGAGAAGACCCAAAGTAGTTTCCGGTAGAACTTCAGTCCGGGTACTGAGCATCTTTTTTTAGTATTTGATTTCATGTTTACAATTTGTAGAAATTAGCAAAATCTAAGCAATTATAACGAAGCGTATCGACTTTTGTTTCAGCAAGAAGAGATTTGACGTCTAGTAACTAGTAAAAATCCAAATTTGTTATTTAGGTTGTTTAAGACGTAAAATCCGTATTGATATCTCCTGTTGGGGTTTATCAGTTTCGCTGTTATAACAGGTGCAATTTCTTCTTATTGAGAAAGTTCAGCATCTCTTTTTAATTCTCGAAGGCATCCTCCGGTGTCGTCTAATCTTCTGTCAAACTCGATTCTCCAAGTTGTGCATCTTCTTTCCCATTGTCTACCGCAACATGGCTTAAATTAACACGAATGTTGACAATTTCTTGCTCAAGCGATTCAAGATCAGATTAAGCTTCCTTGAAACTCACAGTAGGATTCTGGAACCGTTTCTGGACACTATCAATTTTATCAAGTATGATGTTCCAGAAACTACGGACCACTACTAAAAATTATTTCTGCGTTTTCTGGTTTTTCGGTGATTTCGTACAATTTATCAAACATCTCAAAGTTACCTTGAAATATTTTTTTTCAAAGATCAAGCTTTTTCGTAAAAGCAGACATTCTGTCACTGAGAGTCATATAATGTATCTGCTTTCCTTGCCGAGTGGAATTAAGTTTATTGAGCTTTTCAAAAATTTCAGCCAAGTAATCCAGAACAGCAACCCATTAGCCATGGTTCAAACTATCAACAAGCTTTGAGTTATTTCTACATGAAAATCTCTTACGTCATCGCGTAATTAAAACAGTTAGGTAACCAGCGAACTTCAGTATACATTAGTAACTGTTAACGTTCAAGATTCATATTCGAGCATAAGAAATCAAAGAGACGAGAATTTAATTGACGAGCTTGATAAAATTAAAAACCATTATGGCCAGATCAGAAATATATTTAAGTCTGCGTTAATTTCTTTTACTTGCTAGTCTATCTCGATTAATCCTAAAGTGCGTAAATTTCATGCTTCTCTCACGGACCACCTGGCAAATCTTCGCGCACCACTAGTGGTCCGTGGACCACAGGGTGAGAACCACTGCTTTAAGCCACTCCTTTTTCTTGTCTTGGTAATTTTGGTTGCTTTTAGTGTCATCTCTGGTAGCTCTATTAAAAGAATCGTATTGGTCTCTTACTGCTCACTACCATCAACTCACAGTTTTTTTAATTAAAAAAAACCCACATCAGCAATCCTACATTAGGATGTGTCATTTATTTATGAGTAGAATGGCGCCCCTTAACGCTCAATGGGGGCGCCTAAATCATATTTAACAACTGTTTTGTAATAAAGATATGTTCGGAGCTCCAATATTCAATCTTGCAAACGTATTTGGGATACATTAGTTTACATTAAAATGAAATTAAATAATGAGTTTTAATACTCATTTTGGCGCCCCCCTAACGTGGCGCCCGGGGGCATTCGCCCCCCCTGCCCCCCCCTCGCTACGCCACTGTGTGGGGCCCTATGCAACTTAGTTTGAGAAAAGGATTGCGCGGGACCCGCAGTTTGGTTAAAGGTATTAATAATGATATCAAGCGCGGGACGTACTGCGACCGCGTATGTTGCAGTAGCCTAAGACCAGCCCTGGATGAACCTACACTACAAGAAGAGGCATTATGTTTTTTGTTTTTTTTTTAAAGGGGGAAAGGCCCATTTTTCCATTAAAATATATTCAACAGTATAGATTGAACAATTCTTTAACCAATATTAAATTTTTGCTAAGAACACTATTTTAACAATTGCTTTCAGTGTATATAGTTGTGAAAGGAGCTTTTCCAAACTGATGTTGAAAAAAAATATATTCGTTCCACAATGAGTGATTTAGGACTACAAATTCTTGCAATATTCTCCATAGAGCAAGATAGTAAAAATATTTAAAATTTGGATAACATATTAATCGATTTTTCTACGATAAAAGTTTAATAAGTAAGTGTATAAATATTAAATGTTTACAAACTGATATACAAATTTCTATGTTTATAAAAAAAATAATCTACAGTTATAAATAAAGATAAAAGCATATAATTGTTAATGTTTTTGGGTGTCAATTTTGAATATGTTTTGTCTCATTTGGGGCTGGGGGTAACTGCGACCCCAATAACATTCTTGTGGCCTTCAAAAAAGTGTCTTGTATTTTTATAAATGAATTTTTATAGTTATATAATCTCATGCGGCCTCTTTTATTACTGCTTACATAAATAGGGCATTCAATGGAAAAAATGTTCCCCACCTTTAAAAATGTACTTCGTTTCAATTCGAATTATTTATTCATGTTAATTCATTTATTTTTTAAAAAATCATACGATTGGCTGATTTTTCACCCCCTCCAGATCGTCACACGTCGTAAACAAAACTTAGACCCCTTCCTCAATATGACATCACAAAGATCCCCCCCCCCAATAAAATGAAGAATAGCATGTTTCAAATCATTTTATTTCCATTTAAAATATGTTTTTAGTGTAAGTAATGTAAGGCTGCACTCTAATATCGTAACACGCGTGAAGCCACGCAAAAAAGTCATTAAATAAAGTGTCGGCATTCATGTATTTAAGTGGAACTTTATTTAAAGTTGCGCGTTTTGAATGACGTCAAATATGTTACTCCTCTCTTCTCCCCCCCCCCATGCGTGACGTCATTTATGGGCGACCCACTAAATGGGCGGCATATTGGAGACCGCCCCGGGCGCAAAAGTTCTAGCTACGCCACTGGGTCCAACATACATAGCAATATGATCAGGGAAGCATTCGTCATCAACTTCCTCCTTTTTCTTATATTCTATGTCCGTGTTTATTTTTTTTCTTTTCTTTTCATTTTATCACATAGACTTTAATATGTTTTAATTTTAGATATATGTAAGTAAATATTTTTGTACTGATGAAGGCATGTGCCGAAACGTCTACCATTATTTGTATTAGTAGATAATAAAGCTTTAATTTATTGTTTCCTTACACAAATAGTGTGTGTAATCTGTTTTTTTTTAAGCTTTATGCAGTCCTATTCTGTATGACTCATTGGTTTTTCCAAAGTATTAATTTAAAATTAAATCTTATTGATTAATTATGTGGCAGTGTGCCCAACTTATTACTTATATATTTATTGATTGATAATTGTATTGGCAAAGTTAGGTTAGAAATGTACAAAGTAGTATGATGTGTTATAACCATGTACTTTTGAGCAGTCTTGGCATACAGGGTATTGCCATTACAGTTTCAGAATCTTAGTAGCTTTAGAACCATAGGGGTGATTGGTCAGCAACAGACATAAGCTATTCAGGTCCAACATACATAGCAATATGATCAGGGAACCATTCGTCATCCACTGCTTTGGCTCATGGCTAAGACTTCGAAAGACTATTGGATTTGATGATTTCGGTGAAATAACAAAAAATAAGAGACAATGTGATAAAACCTATTGTTTTTTTTTTTACAGTGGATGGAGGGCCAGATTAAAATCCTCGCTCTCAAAAAGTAATTGAAGTTACAATCCACCACTTCGTTAAAAATAATCTTGATTCCTTATTCCTTGCAAACAATGCACCGGGAAGGAGTGCTTTTAATCGCGAGGAACGTCGAATGGCTCCAATGAGCAGAGAACTTCCTGGTGTCATATTGCCAAATGAATATTATGGCAGTCACCTTGATTCGCAGGGCAGAACAATCAATGAGGACTTGGAAAGAACAAACTTCAAGTTTGCAGGTGAAAACTTAGCTGAAATCAGGTCGCATGTGATTGTTGACAAATTTTCAACTGTGGCAGAATATGTAAACCTTGAGAAATCTGAATAGAATGCAGCAGGTCTTGTCTCGAAGGATCAGGAATGCTTTGACGATCGTGTTCGCACAGCCAATACTCCACTCAAATTGTGAAACACCAGGATGTAAACTGTTGCGACAAAGTACGAAGCTCATATTTCAACGTTTACCTTCGAGATTCTTTCCTCCTCCAATCCCAATCAACCAAACAACTGATGGAATCAGAGCTTCAGAAAGAGCAGATACAAATTCTTATAAATTTCCTTTATTGTTTGTGGCACAAGCTCTCAAATTTGATGACATCATGCCACAAGAGTTTTTAAAGTACAACCTTATGATCTTTATTGACCATCTTTGCAGACCAGTTTACTTGATTGAATTTGCAAAGTGTGTTACTTATACTTTGCCTAACAAACAATGTTGAAGAAACATACAGGACAACACAGAGATCGGGCGCAGAAGAATGTGTCAACCCAACATTTTCCAGATCAACTCAGATAAAACGCATCCGTCCTTTGAGAATCGCTGCTAGAAGGCAAAGAGAACTCATTGCAATTATTGGCAAAATGAAAATGCACATTTAAAGGATGTTGAGTGGCTAGATGAGGATGAAGTTGATCTGTCTGCAATTATCCTTTCAGGAAACGATGATGGGGAAAGATTTATGTCAGTCGTAACTATGGATGAACACTTCAGTTCACCATAGATGGATGATATCTAGTGATTTTTTTTTATTAAACATAATTCACAGGCCCACTATAAACATATTCAATATAGCACAAGAGCTGCTCACGTAATTTGTCAATCTCGTCCTTTTTAGTCACATTGTTTTGTTTCCATTTGTATTATTTAATCACTGGATGAGGTCAAGTTTCGCTCATCTACTTCTTATCCTGTGTCATTAGAATGTTTAATCGGGAGATTATATCAAACATGACCTCACCCATTGTAAATAAAACGGTATCTAAATAAATAATGTTTATTATACAATTGTCAAGTCTAATTTATTTTTCAAATTCAATTGATTGAGTTACAGTTTCATGGAAAAGCGTGACAACTGTTGACAATTAGTTATTCTACTATGAGTCATTCAATAATCTGATAGTTCTATTAATATTTATATTTGAAGGCAGTTTAATAGTGAAGTGTGTTTTAGTTTTCGATTAAATGTTAATTCGTTGTTCAAAAGTGTGAGGTCCTGAGATTTATGACACTTTGTGACGTGGGGGGGGGGGGCCGAAAATTGTCAAAAATAGCTTATTAATGTACTTTATGGACGGCCCTTAATGGTTTTGAAAAAAAGTGGCTATAGGCGCCCAAGTCCACATAGTATACTAATGGATTTTTAATTTTTGTGTGCTCAATTGTGAATCATACTATATTTAAACATGTACATATTTGTGCTATATATTTACCATGAATAAGGTAGCTCTTTTTATATTTTTAAATATTTATCTTTAGTTTTGCGAATATTCTTCTATCTAATTTTTACATTTATTCACTACAGTTATTTACGTATATTTAAACTTATTGCCAATGATTTATTCCGGAAATTTTATATTTTATAATTAAATTATTTCAATTTTTAATGTTCTCTATGCCCGAGCTATCAAATTTCTAATGGTTCTGAATAACCAAATAAAAACTGATGAAAGTTTTTGTATATCATAGTTAGAGTTTATGAATAATATGAATTTTAAATTCAATTACCTTGTGTGTTTTCTACAAGTATTCAATGCTGGATGTACCTATGAACTAAACAAGCTATAGCTTAGGGCAGCAGTTCGCAAGCTTGAGGGTCGCGACGGGTTTCCTATTAAACATTTGATCTGCTAAAATTAAAATCTTACTCTAGTATATAAATGCATTGTTACACTAATCGCAAATAGAGAAGTAATAAGATGATTGTATACATAGCTGTAAGTATGGCCTATTACTCCATTTTCAACTGTTAGCGCACCAAAACAATATTCAACGATTTACTGTCAAGTGTTCTTCAAAGTATTTTTTGAAGTTGGTCACTATTGCGCACCAGTGGCGTCGCTAGGGGGTGCGGAGGGGGCGGGCCGCCCCGGGTGACACCATCAGGGGGGCGACACCAGACCATAAAATTCTATATATTCCCGTTATTAGGCACTGGAAAACACGGAGGAGTTATATGGAATAAATCATGAGGGGGTGACACCATGAGCTACCGCCCCGGGTGACACCATGAACTACCGCCCCGGGTGACACCAACCCTAGTGACGCCTCTGAACCACTTGTAGTTAGATTAAAGAGAAAATTAAAAAATTTAAAATGTAAAGAAATGACTTTTAAATAAAAAAAATTTCAGGTATATTCATTACACAAGAAAATTCATAAAAATATGTCTAAAATCTAAACACAATTACTGATAACTACATAATGCTGATATCTAACATAAGTACTGATACATAATACGAAAATGCGCTAACACGTCCTGAGTTCCAAAAGGGACCAGGCTTAACATGATTTTTTTTTTACATTCATGTTTATGTCAGCATATTGAGTTTAGAAATAGAATATAGTTTAAAAACCAAAATGTTCGTGCAATCATCTTGAAATTCGTCTATATTTATCTGCCAAAATAATTTACTTTTTGATTACATGTACATTTCTAAGTGGTGGGTCGATTAATCTTCAAAAAAAATCTTAATCGTTAAAAAAAATTGACGGTTAATCGAGAATTATATTAATTATTAATACAATTGCAAGTAAAAAAAACAGGAGTGAACGGTTGCTATGTTGCAGCTCAAGGAGGTTTGATTATTGTAATCAAACCTCCTTGTTGCAGCTACGTCCCTTTACTATTGTATTTGCTGAGTTGTCTCCCTCACATAATTTTTTAAAAATAAGTGTGTGGGGGGGTGGTCTTATAATAACCTTATAATATTTTTTAAAAAATATATATATAATAAAAACGGGGTGGGGCTTGGAGTCACCTCTCCAAAGTAAAAAAGAAACCAGGGAGGGGTCTGAGGTAAGGAGGAGCTCCTTCAATTATTACTTTATACTTGTAAACATTGTAATTATTATTTATTTACGAATTATCGAATACGAAACTGCGGACATAGCGAATTTGAAATTTGAAGGCTCGCCAGTCGCCAGGCTCGCTCTTTTTCGCTGTGCCACCGAAGCGCAAACACCGTGTTGTCAATTTGTAAGTGATTTGCTATTGGAATCTTATTATAATTATAGTCTTATACAAGTGATAATTACCAAAGTGTCAATGCACAACACGGTGTTGTACTTAGCAAAACAATAGGCACGGGGTCATTGTCTCTCCCACGCCATGCGATGGCTATGGGCTATGGGCCATAGTATGGGTCATGGCCGTTTGTCTACGCATACACAGTGACAGACTACAGCTCACTACTCTCCTATCTGATAGGCCATGGCCATTGGAATTTGTCATGATTTGTACATCTTCAACATGATTGTAGCACGTGCTAGTCCTAAGCCTAAGGTAACTAAAATATTAAAATATATACAATTATAATGCTGTTAATTTATTCATTTGGTAAAGTAAAGTAAGCAAAAAGGTTAGAAGCAGAGGCAAAACTAGAGTAGGTACTTTGACTTTGACAGAAAATTTAAATGTAGTCCAATAATAATAGTAATGGGCTTAAATAATATATCACTTTAAAGGGCTTGCTAAGACCTTTTCAAAAACACTTGTTTTGTCTTCTATCTTTTATAGAAGTGGGGTTATGAATTTTTTGCCCTTTTATATTTTAAATTTTATTATAATTATAAATTATAGTAATTTCTACATTAATTTATTTTAAATGTCATTGTTTTAACAAGAAAAAATCGGCCATTTTGTTTTTATACGGTGCCGATGTTTCGGTGAAAATTGGATAGGTCTACACAGCTTATCAGCAAAGTAAAGGCTTCAGTGATCAAATCAATGATTTTCATAACAGAATTAATATGTTAAATATGCGTGAATTAGTCAGAGTAAGTTTTTGTAACTAAATACAACATAATTGAGAAAATAGTAGCTTACCGATAGTAAAAGAAGCACAGAAAAATATCCAGCGAACACCGCGTTGCTTTGAAAGTGAAAGCGACACCGGAAGACAATTAATTAACGTACTCGATAACAAAATTCATTTGTTTTTCGATTTCAATGACGTAAAATGAGTATTTCGGGGGTCACCGGAGAGCAAATCAAAATATTCCGAAAAAGTTTTTCCGTAAATTTACGACATGCGCAGAGCGATGCGCGAACGAGTATCGAAGTGCCTAATTATATTGCCTATGCCTATAATAGTGCCTATATAATATTATATAATTAATAATTTATTTAAAAACTTGTGACCCCAATTTCAGAATTCTGTACCATTTCCCTCATAACTTTTTTAATTTTAAAGATATTATCAAATTTTCAGGAGACATATTCAGTCCAATTTACAAAACAATAAACAAGGAATGTTTAAATTATATCAAGACTTTGAATTTTGTAAAAATATAGGCTAATTATCGTTGTACGGATCCAAGATGGCGGCCGGAATGTTTGTCGCGTCCAGGACTGAACGGTTGCTATGTTGTAGTTACCTCCCTTTGTTGTTCTATTTCCTCGGTTGTCTCCCTCACCGGGGGTGGGGTCTAAGGGGAGGGGGAACGACTCCCCTTAAAATTTGAAATACATAATAAAATAACAACGGGGTGGGGTTTTGGGGAGGGCGCTCCCTCCCCAAAATAAAAAAAAAGAAACAGGGGAGGGGGAACGTCTCCCCTTATAATTATTAGATACAAATCATCGAATACGAAACTGCGGACAGAGCGAGTGATGCAATAATCAATAAGCGCGCGAATTTGAAGACTCGCTCTTTTACCGATTTGCCACCGTAGCGCAAACATCGCATTGGAAATTTATTTGTGATTTTCTAAATGGAAGAAGCTGATTTAAGTGTTTTCTAGTGATATTTCGGAAGGATATAACTCGAGAATTATTTATACGGTGTATTTTTCGTGATTTTCTTCCATTGCCCGGCCCATTTCATTTTCAGCATTTTCCTCTCATTTGGGGCTTTCGATCCGCCCGTCATCTTTGTGACTTGCATAGCAACCAAAGATGGCGGTCGGAAAAGACCTTATTTCACCCTGATCCGTACAACGATAATTTACCAAAATATATTTGCAGGCTTGTTGAAGAAAATCAAGGGCAAATATTGTTTTTATATATATAAATTCCAATCAGTACCAACAGTTGCATGCTTAATGAAATGTATTTAAATTATTTTAATTATTTATATTGTAAATTTAATTCAATAACTATAATTAAGTGTTTGAATGGTAAGTATTTGACTCTTAAAATAAAACTGAATGCAAGGCACAGTAAATTTTTTATTAAAATACCCCACACCTTTGACTTTGATGCAGCATTACTGAAATTTTAGGCTATAGAGAAATATTTGAATCTACGAGGGTTGCAAGTTTTATATTTTCCGATGTGTGGGGAAGCTAAATTAATTTAAATTGTATCCTATCTTCAAATATTTTTTTTCCCAAAGGCTTTACTATAGCATTCCATTGAAAACGTTAAAAGTTGTGGACTGTGGTTTGTTTCAACAGATAAGAGAATGAGTGAGACCAATGCTGAAATTAGACTTTGAAGTCCTGATTTTCTATGGCAACAAAACTCCGAATTCACAAGGAGGCAGGGAAGCAATAGCTTGTTTAGCAAATAGGTAAAATCAACCCTGACAGAGCTGAAGAAACAATGCTGATGATACAGTTGTTGATTGTTGAAAGTATAGCTAAATGTTTGGAAACAGCTACAAAAAGTGAAACGCTGTTTGCTGAATTTTAAAAAAAAATGTTGAAGTTTAAAAAAAAACTTGATTTTTCTGGCATCTTAAAACAAGCTGTACCAAATCTATTTTCAGGACATTGTGTCATTCGACATCATTTATTCCCCAAAAAATCTTTCTGAAAGTTTGCATGGGTCCCTTGATTATGTCAGAGCAGTTAATAAAATCAAAAGGGATACCTCCAATGAGAAATTATTTGCTCCATATTGTTTGGAAAATAAAGAAGACTATAATCATTTACTTATTCACACAAAAGTAGGTTGGTTATCAAAAAGAGCACATTTAAATCGATTTTATGCTCTCGTTGATTCAGGGTCCGAATTCCTGGAAAGTTAAAGACAATGATTTGTAAAAAAATTTTTTACAAAATGACATACTATACCCTTTATGAATGATTTATTTACCCAACTTTAACAAAACTAATTGAAACTAAAAGCGCTCTGAGTTTGTTTCTAACTTTTGTCTGTGCTAACCATACTTAGAGAAAGAGAATGTTCGGTTTCCAATATTTTCAAAATAGAGATATAGATTTGCTAATTAACTGTCATCACTTAACTGCTCTTCATGCAGACCTAAGACCTGATCCAAAGATTTTAAGACATTCTTCACTTGGATGTTCCCGAATGGCAGTTTTTTTTTTTTTAATGGCATATTCACAAAAATTTTACTGAGTAAATAAGGTTTCATCTTTCGTATCTATTTCCAAACATTTAGCCTTACTTCAAATATTCAAAAACACTGTATTGTTGGCATTTTTTTTTCTTTGGCTCGCTGGGGCCTTCCCAGTATGACGTCACACACTTTGGGGGAAGGGAATTCACGGATTTGTGGCATTCACGGATTTGTGGCAATGTGTGACATCAATCCAAACTTGCTTTTTTAAATAAAAGATCCCCTTTAATATTTGATTGCTTTCAATTTATTTTGTGATTTTTTTAATTTTTTTTTGGCTTTACACACGTTACAGCATTAGATTGCAGATAAATATTTAAATGACAAAGCAAAAAATTAATTTGAAACATGCTAATTTTCAATTTAAAAATATGGCTTTGGGGGGACGGTGTCAAAGCTTTGTGATGTCATATTGGAGGGTGGTCTAAGTTTGTGTGACATGGGGTGGAGGGGGGGTAAAAATCTGACAAAATAGTGTGATGTCATTTATGGACGGCCCCACTTTTTCACTTAATTGATATTATCTTTTTTTAAATAGAAATGATTCAATAAAGCCCTTTTGAAAAAATTATTTGATGATAGGATACAATTTAAATAAATATAACTTTCAGACACATTAAAAATTACTCAACCTTGCACACCTTTTTATTCCCATTAAAAAATTGAATTTCTCTGACCTACTTATAAGAATTCCGCATTTCTTACGCATTACAAGTGACCTTCCAATAAACTAATTATTTTGATTGGTTATAACTGGCAATTTCTAAAGTTCTACTTGCTTTTCTATATAAAACATTGTGTTCCATGATTGATAACACCTCAGATGGTATTTAATTAGTTTTTTAAAAAGCAATTAGACATTATTTATTTTAATTTCTGTAATAATAAAAATGGATCACTATTTTAAAACTTTATATTTGGCTTTGCACTGACCTCCTGAATGGTACCAGGGATTCCCAAGGTCTATAGGGACCACTTTGGGAACCACTGATCTAGATCATAAAAGCTTAATTTTGAAGGATAGAAAATCAAGGTATCTTATTTTTAAATTGATTTTCAATTTTTGTCTACTGTTGAAATCTAGTCATATGTCTAAACTAATTGTTTAATTTAGGTCAGTTTTTGTGTGCTGTGTTGATTGCTGATGACAGATCCTAACATTCACATTATGGAATGGACACTGGTTGCCACACTCATTGGGTAAGAGTAATAGCATTTTAACGTTATAAATTTCTTGCATAGCAAGGTCCTTATATAACAAGCATTTTTTTCCTTTTTAGGCTTGAGGTTAATAATTATGAATGTGGCACAGTTAAAATTAAATTTGCAAAGACCATAGTATGCCCATTATTATCGGCATCCTTCCGTCTCGCGAGACAATGGCGCATCACCGTTGGGTTGGGTTGCATTTTCTCGAGTGGCTGTGCAGTCCTATGCCCATGGATTTATTTTATTTTGCAACTAGTTTAAAAGAACAAGCCAACTAAATCAATTTTTAAATTTAGTTTTTAAAAAAATATAAGTCAACAAATTAACTGTAAATATGTCATCTTTTGAATTTCAGTCTTCTGGGGAACTTAACATTTCCTAAAAATCAAGTTTATAAGGCTATGTCACAAATGAACGGCACGTAGGCTAAAAGTGACAATGTTCAGACAGAAGCAGTGATATTCCTTGAACCAATACTCTAATCTTTAAGGACACAATGGGACCATAGTTTAAAAAAAAATAATTTTAAACCAAACTGTGTATGTAGTGTTTGAGACTGTTATCTGAGTAGAGTATCATGCCCTTAAATAATTATATTTTAAGTGTATGAGTGTATGTCACAAAAAGTTATTGTTGATGTATTCTCTGAAATGCAAAATATTTACTTGCTGTATATTTTTCATAACTTTTTTTTAAAATTTAGGTTTTGTCATAATGTTGACACTGACCGCATTGTGACAGTTGTGGTCAACCACCAAAAGCTTAACATTTAACACAGAGGGAGTTATCTTAGAAAACACTTGGACCATCTTCATCGACATTCTCCAAGTCTATAATCTGCTGATTTCTTTTGAACTGCTTCTCAGGCCTGATGCTGAAATGGTATTTAGTAAAGCTCTTTATTGTGTATTATGACTTGAAATAAAGCAGAGTGGCGCTTAGAGCACTCTGAGAAATTTACTTTAAGCAACTTATTTATGTTTTTTATAAATGATACGTTCTTAAAATGTTTAACCCCATCTTCATGTTTCAACAATTTTAATTTATATGAATCTTCAATGAGATTTCTTTATGTTTTCTTGAACATCAATAATAAGTACCTGAACCTGTCCGCCCCATGCTACATAGTATTTTGTTTAGTAGTATATTCTCAAATGTTTGTTACAATTTTTCTGACAGTAGTGTGAAAACATTGCACCAGATAATTTGAGCTGTAATGGCTCTTGGTCTATATTGCTATAATTTGGTATATATTGCTATAATTTGTTTATAGTTTATATAAACTTAAGAATGATTTATTTATTTTTTATACATGCATAGTATGGATCTGATAACCTTCTTAAGTATAAGTTTGTATGTCTTCTCTTAGTTATATCAAAACTGAACTTCCCTTAAGTATTCTTGTTAAATTAGGAAGTGAGCAATGCCAGTGCTTCTTAAATTTTCAACTTAGTGGATGAAATAACTTCCATTAAGAAAATCGGTAATTTGCTTCTCCGTTTCATTTTTAAAAATTAAAATTATTCTCGTGTTTTTATGATATAGATACTCCATCTATTGTAACAAACTGAAATGAACATATAATGTATTTTTTCTGGAAACCTAACTGTCGTCTACACCCATCCCCTTACCCCCCCTCCCCAAACCCCCACGTGTCCTGGATTGTGTGTAGGTTTATCAATTATTTGATGACTGTTGAATACACCTAAAAGTTCCACCATTTTTGCTGTAGAGTGCCAGGCAAAGTATTGGCATGATCCAAAACTTTCGGGAATTCCTCATGAAATTTGGCATCTGTTAATTTTTTTTTTTCTGGTTGGAAAGACACAGTAAATCCACATAAAGTGGATGATATGATGTGGCACTGACAACGTGTGCGCAAATTTGAATTCTGTTAATAATGAAAGCTCTTGGGACCACATACTTTTCTAGATAACATCTAGGCCTCCACCTCGAGTGGTACGTGGAAATGATCTAACATAATAGCCAAGTGGAACAATATCAGCTGTCCCTTATCACCAGTCTTTTGAAACCAGATTTCCGGAATAAACATGTCTATCTGCCTGTCCATGATGAATTTACTTACAGCAGTATGTTTGTCACATGGACCAAGTGACTGGGTTTTAAATGATGCCATGCACAGATTTCTTTCTGTACAGTTGGGGGATATTTTCATTGGTATGTTATAAGAGCGTTGATGGCTGTCTTCACCAACATGAAAATCAGAGGTAAATCTTCGTTTAGTAATAATGACAGGGGTTTGTCTCTCTTTCCGCTTCCCACCATGAGATGTACACTGCCAAGAAAGGTTTATGCGAACACAAGATCCTTAAGTACATAACACCTGTTCAGATTTTATGCGTTTGTTTTGTATTCATGGATAATAGGAAATTACGTGTGTGGTGTATTGGTCACTTGCCTACATGCTGTTGGGCCTTGCTATTGTTATTGTCCACTTCATGGGCTTGTCAGAGCGTTGATTGTAGGAACAAAGATGGCTGACATTGTAGTCAGATAAAAGCGTGTAGCCTCGCGAAGAAAAACTACCAAAATAGAAATAATCAAATAATTTCAGAAATGAAAACCGTAGCTCTTCAATAACAGTGATCCATAATGAACATCCTGATCCAGCAATAACATAAAGAAAACAGTCCTACCCATAAAAAATTCACATTAAGACAGGAGCTCGTTTCTATGCATGCCTATTAGGCGTAGCCTCGTTCTTAAATAATTAATAAAAAATGAATGAACATACTTTATATTTACTTGTCTTAAGCCTAAATAATCCAAATAATGTAACAACAAAAAATTCCAGAAAGTGGTACAAAAATAATTCTTTGAAAATTGTCATTATGTTCATCTGATTATGATACATCTGCAAGTTTTTGGTGAAACATGCATCCTTGCACAAATGAATCTAGCAATCATTGCTGCCAATAACAGTTTCTTGTACCCTTTCAGTCTTGCTGCATAGTGGCAAGTTTTGTTTTCTTCCAGTAAGTCCCATTAGTTTATACTTGGATGATGTGGGCTCTGATTAAACCATGTCAGTGTTACGCCTCATCAGCTATGTTGAGAAGTTTATCAACCCTGTCAAGGGAAAACTGTGATTTGAGTTCATTGTCTATTCTTTTACGTTTTTTGTTCGATAGATTCAAGGTTTCCTACGTTATGGTGAAAGCATTATAATGCCAATTTGGTCTAGAAACCTTAGACCATACCGCCATCATTTCTTTGTTTTTCTACCTAAAGGGTAGTAAGATCTGTATTGATCATCAAGGTCCACTTCCCCCATATGCCTATTTTAGGTAAGAATATACTGGGGTATTGGGACATCTTTTAGCCCCTTAAGACCTCCAACTCAGTTTCAGCCCCACCTTAAGCATTGGTACTCAAGATGAGAAACTTGTCTTTTGTCACACCAAGTTGTTGCCCACAATGTGCCTTTTAGTAGACAATGCAACCTTCCAACTCATTTTATCTATGCGAAGCTACCAACCCCTTCTGTTGGTACAAATGTTCGCACAAGAATGCAGCTTGCATTGAGCAAATCCTCTGCAATAATCTTCTGTACAGAAGGAGCTGGAGCGTCTGTAATATATAAGATAAGATAAATTTTGACACTGAGCAATATATGTCATAATAAAAATGATGCCTTTTATCCACGTAAGGACTTTGTATTTTAAATATCTGTTTTTGTCTAGGATGTCAGCTGCAGCTGAAACTCTAAGACGTAGATTGCGTGACCAGTATGAGACTACTTCAGACATGTCATGAATTCCAAACATTATGTATATGTTTGAAATAATCATATGCAACTGCATCATTTGACAAATTACTCACAATTGTTCAATAAATTGTAAAATATGGATTTTCTAAAAATGACTGGACCATTCATTGTCTATCTGATCGTTAATTTGATAGCTGGGCCTATTGCTAAGGGGATTCCATAAAAATGAATCTCATAAATCAAACAGTGTAAAAAAAATATATATACATATCCCCACCACCGATTTTTAACCCAAAAAGTGGATTTTTTTTTTTTTAAATTAAAATTTTCCACCATCATAACTTTTACCACACTCTTTTCTAATATATTTTTTTAACACAAACACAACGTGTCCTGAGTTCAGAAATACCTAATCAATGTGAGCATAATAATACTGGACATGATCCCATATTAGTCTCAAAGGGCAAAACGCTTCCATCAACAAAATTGTCGTGCACCTAAGAAACCCCTCATGAATCTATATAATAATAATACGAGGTCACCCAGACCCCTTTAAAATTATACTTATTGACCCTCAAGCTCTCCGTTGTGTCTATTAATGTACCTACGAAGCATACATCCTCCCCTCTTTAACCTACCTAACAACAAACCCCAAAAATATCCTTGTATTGACAAGCCGTCACTCTCCCTATATTCCTTTCACTCCTTTCACTTTCGTCTTTGTAAGATGCACAATAGCCTGGTGCGCACACTGCACTAGTTATTATGTACCACAGTTAAGTCATTCTCACACCATAACATCCGACCGTGACACTGTGCAATTAAACTAGCAACTGTTATCTCTTTTCTTCTTCTCTTTGCTTCCAGGCCTTCTATTATTTTTTCCTGCTTTTAAAATTTGCTGGGCGTCTCTTTTTTCCCCCTTTAACAAAGCAAGCCAATATTGTCCAATGCTACCAGAATTAAATTCTAAAACACCTACGGCAGTCCCCACTTCCACCCGCTTCCTCCCAACAAAAATGTGCCTTGTGCATCTTGCCCGCGTATTACAATGAATGCTTTCATTAGCATTGTTCCATTTAGACATCAGAGGTGAGCCTCTCATAGATTGGCCTAATCTTCTCTGCAACTATCTCTGAAATAAAACTGCTACTTTTGCCTCTATGTGTTGGTGGGGGATGCCTATGAGCAATGGCTCTTTGCCATAAGCACCAGGATGCCTTTCCAGTGGGGCAATCATGCCTAGGATTTTCATCATTAGATGACGCATGCTGGAAGGTCATCAAAATCTAAGCTTTTTAGTGCTGGAGCTTTTACTGGCCACAGCCTTTTTATAAGGGCTGAAGAAGATTAATTTTAACCTGAAAAGAAAAGGTAGACATAAAAATATATTAATTAAATTCACACAATGTTGATCATGCAAAACATTCAGAAATAAAAATAGAGTTTAGAAATCTTGGGGATTAAAGTTTTTAATTATACTTATATTGTAATGATATAAAATATCAAAGCAATAATATAGAATAAACTTTCAGCCTTACGCCCCCCTAGTGTTACATCACTCTCAGATACATTTGCCACTAAGTTCCTAGGAAGAGTACCAAGCCTCTTAGAAACATGATTTGTGCACTCTTCCTTCTTTATAGGTGCCTGTAAGGCGCCATGCCAGCAGTTCATTGAAGGTCTTGCAGTCACCATTGGATACAAAAGTTGTGTAACTCAGACCCTGCTTTAATGAGCGCAGCCACATTACTTTTGCGGCTTTAACCTCCATTAGACCAGCAGATCCAGCGTGATTAATTGAACAGTCATCTTTATGATTATTATACCACTCCTGGTAGACTGTCTCACTGTTTCAACTTTGCCTTGCCTGTTATTGAACATTGCTGACAAAATAGATACTGAAATATCTGTAAATAAAACACAATATATCCTGATAAAACATCATACAATTAACTGTTCTAATGAAGGAAAAAAATATGGTTGTTACAGAAATAACCAATCTTACCTGACTAAATATAGACAACACATGAAAATCCACAGCTAATCCAGAGGTGGTCTCTATCAGCACACCAAGGCCATGTTTGGATGTATGTCCTCTTTTGTGCCATGACCTGTCAAAGCTAACTGTTATGACCACAACATCCTTTTTATTTTTTGGCACCATAAAGTTTTCTAACTTTCTCAATAGCGTCAGCTTTTATTTGTTCATTGAATGTTTCGGGGGTTTTGTTTTTTGTTTTTGGAAATCACTGTCAGGTTACAGTTATATGTTTTGTTGGTCATGGAGTCCATTCCAATGGCCTTGCAAAAAGATTCCATCCCAGCAAAATTAAGACCAATGTTTAAAAACGATGCCACCAAACGTCTGTTGATGTCATGTTTTGAGTCAACCAGAGTTTTTGAAGATGGAGCGCTTGCACGCAGACAGTGGCACTGGATTCATGACATTTTTAAAATCAATACAGAGCCTGTCCTCTTTTCATATGTTAATGTCAGCTTTTCTGAACAAACTGACAGCCCAATTGACTAAACAAATCAGAGAGGTTGTTTAGGTCAATTAATGCCACTGAAGAATTTGTGCTGGTATTAAATTCATTAAATTTCCCTTGTGGATATTCAAAGTTTAATTTTTCTTTTTGACGCAGACTCTCTCAAAGGAATTCTTGACTCGGTAAGAACCTCTACTGGGGTGAATGCCCTCTGTTCCGGCTGTTTGTTGGCTAACTTTGAAGCTCTTGCAGTAGCCATTACTGCTTTTCTCGATTTAGCATTTAACTTTCATAAGCGGAGTCGAGTGGATGATTGATGAATGTTTACTGCCCATGATTTAATGGATTAGCTCGAATAAAATTAATACTTTTCATCACAACATCCATATCATTTTGCAATTTATCATCCTTCAACTTTGAGGAAAGAGATTGCTGTTGAATTATACAATGATGAGATTGAATGTCTGGAAAATCATTTTAAGCCATCAGCAAACTGAGTATACCTTTCCTTCCTATCATTGCTGGAGCACCATCCATTGTAACAGAAATAAGATTCCTAAAATTGATGTTGTACTCTAATAGAAATTCCTTCAGTGCTTTAAAGGCATCCTCAACACGGGTTGTATTTTTTAATGGAATGAGTGTCAGTAATTCTTCTTTAAATGTCTGCCCCCTGTTAAATCTGACCCAAACTATAAGTTTGGCTTTGTCAGTGATATCACATGATTAATACAATGTCAGACTGAAACCAGAATTGTTTTTTAAAATCTTTAAGCAGCTGCTCCAATTCATTCCCCGGACATACTTTCAATACAAATTGCAACAGCCTGGTGGGTAAGCTTGGAGGGCAAGTCTGGTGCCAGCAGCGTGGGACATTACATGCCCCGAACATCTATAGGGTGAGGCCAATAGCGACATCTGTGAACTGCCCTACAAAAGTCGGGTGGTCCGTGGAATACAGCCCACGGTTCCCATTCCCCACTGAGGTCTTGGGGCCCTCAGGCTACGGGGGTTCTGATACCTCGGTTGGGGCTGACAGCAGCTGCGCATTAGTTGTATCACTTTACCAATCAGTTAGCACCATCCCGTCCCGTGGGTTAGTGCGCTGTTGTGGTTCCCGATTTTGCTGGCCAGAGCCTTACTGGAACTCCACGCCTCTCGCAGAAACTCAGATTGCAGCACATCTTAATGCTAGTGGTTGTTGAATATTGGGTGTGCTCGCACAAACGCAGAGCCCCCAACTTTTGAGTACTGTGGCCCGACTGTTGCATAAGAGCGGGTCCACACTATTGGATATTGTGTCTAGGGTTCAATTAACTACTCTATACTAATAATATAACTATAACGACATACAGCTTATGATTAATAATTAGAAAACTAACGCCTACGTGTAAGTGATAAAGAGATAAAATATTTAATGCATTATATATATATACATATATACAGGAACCTCAGTTAATAATCAATCATATAATAAATTACGATATCTATTTCTCTAAAAATTATACAAATATTTCGTTACGATGCCCAACGTCCCTCATGGACTGGGCGTGGCCAAAGGACTGTTTGAAAGGCTATGCTTCGGTCTGGCCAATCAGGCGTAGCACCGCTCTGTGGTCAGCTTGGCAGTCGGCCCCTTCCGTCTGGTCCTGACTGCAAGGTTCGTTCGTTTCAAGGTAATGCCACCTCGTCCCCTCTCTGCTCCAGATCTCCTGTCTGAGTTGGCAGCTCAATGGTTCCTCCGCCACTACACTGGCTCTCCAACTTGCTAGTTCCAAGTACTGACTAGTAACTTCTTTAACTTCCACTAACTAGCTTCTTCTAGTAACTTCTTTAACTAGCTCTAACTAGCTTCCACTAACTAGCTGAAATAACAATATCAATAATTAACCAATGATAGAGGTAACATACCAAAGCATACATATAATAAATACCTATACTACCTATACAAATTCAAATACATTTGCCTATCTAAGTCTAGTTAACTCAAACCTGAACAGACTTCAGCTAGGCTCAACTCGTATTCGTTCGTCACACCGCAGACCCTGGTGTACTACGAATTTCTGAGATAGAGACTGCTGTAAGGTTGAGAGACCGTTTATAAAGCCCCTACTTTAGCGTGGCTTACCGAAGCGTTCTCATCTGATTGGTCAGTGGCCAACTGTTAATCACGCGCTGACATGCATGACTTCGAGAACGTTCGGCCAACCTCCGTGTCCTAACCTATACTAATGCTATGGAATATTCCATGGTCCATCATGGATCTTTGTCCATCTCAAGGACAGCGTCCCTGTTGCGTTGATGGACCTACCCCTACCCTCAACGGTTCTCAAATATGCAAAGGTTCTAAAATTGAGGTGGGGAGGAACTCAACAGTGGTGGGGTTTCCATGAATAAGTCTTAAATGCTGACAAATAAGTGGGGGCGAAAGGAAGGGGCGGACCAGTTGGGCGATTCTGGACCATACGAGTTTCTATGCCCTGATGCATCCTAGCTCGGTGGGTGACCCTATGGCATAGTATCGGGTGATGAACCATGGGGCAGTCAGAATCTGTTGTTGATGGACTGTTACCCATGCTAAAACGCCACACCTCTAACGTGCTGTGCGACTCTGGTCTCCCCAGACGGAGAGCTGGAAGATCTGGTGTCGGAGAGCTGGAAGATCTGGTGTCGGAGAGCTGGAAGATCTGGTGTCGTCTTCGAAGAGTGAGGCTTTCGTTTAGTCAGGTTTGTCGTGTGGTCTCCTTGAGGGGCCCTTTGTGCCGCTTTGCAGGTGGTTCGTTGCTTCTGTCATTCCTCCGGTGGTCTGGGAGCCAATGGTGGAACCTGCTCGGGAGGTGGACCCAGGAGTCTGTTTACCCTGTGGCCGTTGAAGGGTGTGTGGTTTGCCGCGACACTGGTTTGGCCAGAGCGGGTGGGGTTGGATTTCAGGTGCCCAAAGTGCGAGTCTTCTTGCATTGACGTTAAAGGAAGCTTGAACGTTAAAGGAAGCTTGAGGAGTTGGGGGAAGGGCAACGCTGCTGTGCACTTAATTCCCCAGTAGATGGTCGCTGCCTGAGTGGTAGCTACGTCACGTTGCAGTGAGATATGTGTATGAGGAACGTCTCACCAGTGAGTCCGAGTAGTCAGACCCTGTTTATTAAAAAATTCAGGTGCTGATGCTCGATGTGATCCCATGTTAATGTTTGATCCGGGCTGGAAGAGCACATGCTCGATGGCGCTTACGCGCACTGAATATCAAGGTGGGAAAGCTGATAAGATATTTGTTTCTTTATTCCTCCCTTGTGTAGCCAAGTGGAGGCTTAGTTATAATACAATAAATTCCTGATCACTTATTTATGGATATTCAAAGGTTTATTTCATTTTTATTACTTTAGTTTGTGGCCAGTAACGTTTGCTGCACAGATTCCTTGTGTCCCTGTCTTGCTTGTGTCGTAAAGACGACACCAAACTGTAGCCGAGTGGTGGCTTAGATATAATACAATAAATTCCAAATTACTTATTTATGGATATTCACAAGTTTATTTCATCTATCCAAAAATACACAGAATACACAAGTCAGTCCTCATTCTAAGCTACCTCTACACTCTCCTGTACTCCCTGTGCTATAAAACACAAGTAGTTATTCAGTCACTTTCTGTGAACTCCAGTCACATTGAGGGCTGGAGTAAACCTGCAGTTACCTGTGAAAGTCTCTAAATCAGCGTGCTGAGATCATCTAGCAGACAGCTAAACTTGTTTTTAAAGTCATAAAATAATTCATCAGCACATTTGTGAAAACATAGTTTAACTGTTTCACCATCCAGATACTATTTTTGTTTCTCTGATGTGGAAATGGACCTACACTAGCTGGGGGTTCGAGCATGGAGAAAGAAAACCATCAATTGATCTGAATGGAAGGATGTGGTGGAGCAGGCCAGGGCCCTACATGGGCTGTAGCGCCACAGATGATTGCTAACAACGAGCTAATTTTAAAAGACGCTTCAGGAGCACAATAACTTGAACTTAAGATTCAGCGGAAAACATTTTGCTGGCCTTTTAAATTCTTCTTTAAAGAAATAACTTGGTCTTCTCTTAGCTTTGTTCCTTTTGGATATTCGTTATCAAAATTGGGATGACTGCAGTGGAATAAGGAATTAAGAGCATTGTGAAATCCCTCACAACAGTTGCTTTAGGGCTATTTTGAAAAGCCGCATCATGGTGATCTCTAAGACGATGAGTAACTGAGGATCTCTGCCTGCTGCCCCTTCAATGTAGTTTGAAAAAAAGTATGTTAGGATCTCATTGTAACTGTCAGCGTATGGAAAAGTAGCTGTAAGCTGAGTTAAGACATGTAACACATTATCAACTGGGACAAAAGTTAGTACAGAAAGAAATTTTAAATCTCGTATCAATCTCTGATTAAAATTCAGCCTCATGTCCAACACTGTCAACTTAACGAACAAGACTTTCACACAAATGAAAATAACAACCTTACCTCAGCATTGGGAAAAGTTATTCTTACTGCATTCCTGCAGGCATTTTCAAAATCACACGCCCCCCCCCCCGTGATCAGAGTTCACAAAAGAATCATCTCCGTGATTCATTCACCCACACTGGTTCTCATACCCCTGAAACCATCTCCATATATTGTGTCTTTATTTAGTTACCTAAAACTAAAATTCTATCGGGGTCATTAACACCTGAATAATGAAGTACTTAATCAGTGTAGTCATACGGAATTACGAATTTTTTGTTCCTGTTAGGAACATTACCATCTTTTCAGTGACATAACCGTTCTTTTTCTCTCTCCTTTCAATGGTGGCATTAGAGCTTTTAAAAAATCCAAACGTAACTGTCATAGAATTGCTTTTCTATCATCTTCCACTACATAATCATCATAACTATAATTACATTGAGTACTAAACATTCTGTTTGAAATATTATTATTAAAAGCAGTAACTAGTTTGTTTGTCTCACTTTTATGATCCAATGAAATGGATTTGGGAATGGGGTTGAAGCTAATCAAACTTTTTACTTTCTTTACATGTACACTATAATTAGCTTCAAATATTCTTTTGGGGGATTTTTTACTTTGTCTTCCCCTGTTTCATATACATGGTAATGATGTAACACTTTTACTTTGAGGCTCATAGCCAAATTTCTTATAAAGTCTAATAATGCAAGAAGAGTTCCTGCAATATGGCTACAACGACCCATGCTTGAAGCAACACAATCACAGCTGGTGTCTACAATGAACCCAGTATGTTGCGAAAGTGTCACAGTAACATTATAAAAATGTGACAATTGAAAGGAAGCCATGACACTGGCTTTCAAAAAATAATGATTGTTAATGCAATGATCTTGAATGTTTTGAACATGGCCACATGTGAAATAAATCATCCCTCTATCCAGTGGTTTAGATGTTTGAACATTATTGTTTGCACTGTTACTTACACTAGTATTATCATTCATGAAGTAATGATGCACATGTCCTTCATTAAAAAATCGTGGGATTGTCAATGATGGAAAAGGTTTCCACCCAATTATGGGCAACATAGAACATGATGAAGTTGAAATGCATGAGGGTGTAGATTGTTGCTCCTTCACCTTCTGTTCATACCATTTTCTATCATCTACATTAATATCTATGTCTTTACACAGACCTGTAGATAGCATCTTTGATTCTAAAACAAAATAAATATACATTAATACTCTACACAGCTCATATCATAAATAATTTAACATACTAAAATTATTATTACTAATTAATATTAATTTTTAATGGCCCTGATGGCACAATATACTATAACTATAATTATAAAATATGCCCTAAGTCTAATCAGCCAGATCAAAGTTAATTTAATTTCAATCTATAAAAAATATAGGTAATCCTGCACTTTACATGTATGTTATTTCACAGCGAAATTTAATATATCTTGAGAATTAACGTTTTTAATTAATTAAATACATAATTATAATTTACTGTCACGACTAATACTATCACATCATTAATAAGTCTAAGATTTAATAATAGTATTGGTAATAAAATGCAAGACACGATTGAAACAATAATTTAAGTTAAAGGCTCGGATACTTAAATTTAAATCTTAATAATTTGTGTTCAATTCAAGTTCTAGGAAGGTATAATTTAATAAAAAGATAGTGAGATGATGATTGATAGATAAAATCTTTTACAAAATTCTAGATTTATATCATTTTAAAATCGTGCGTCAATTACATAAACAATAATTAATATAACTCAATTTATTAAGACTATCAGACTAATTTGAACTAATTGTGGCGGACTCGCTGTCTGGGGGATTTTTAGGTCCACCCTTTTTTGACCACAGATATAACATCAGGCGTACAGTATAGTTGTAAAAGTAGTCACGAGACTTGAACTCAACAGAGAAAATGACATTTATTTACAGCATATATAGACATATGTATATCCATAGCAATATAGTGTAGCAGCTATCATAGAATACATTCACTGCGTTTGTCTCTCTCTCAACATATCGACAAAAACATGACCGTCCTGGTCCACGCTCAAAAAAATGTTCTCTGTCCTTACTCGTCCCTCTGCTTGCTTATTTCACACACTGTTCACATTGCCCCTCTCACCTGACATCTCTACACACTCCCCTGTGAACACCCGGTGAGCGAGTATTCAAGTCCACGGGGGTTCACGCTTTGTTTATCATTCACCCTACGTTTTCGCTCAGTCATTCTCACACCATAACATCTAACCGTGACACTAATCACTAATTCTGAATTCACTATCAATAAGTCAATTAAGTCTGAGCTGTAGGCGACTGACTGCAGCTGAGTCAGACTTAGATTAGGGCACTTAGGCCTTCGATAGACTTACCTCTTAACAAGTTCAGGCTTATTCCCACTAATTTTGAGTCCTCTACATTTCAGCCACCTCTTCAGCTGCAAAAGTGAGTGACAAGAAGTATCTTTTTTGTCCAAAATAGCACCTGGAACATCATTTTCTGTTAGCACAATAACACTCTTTTAACAACACTGTTGCCAGCCATGTTTGAGAAAGTTTGACCTTATTGCCAACAAAGAGCCTAAAAATAGAATATGACCGAATGCCGTATGAAGTATTTCCGGTCTAAGAAATGAAGTACCATAGGGCTTAAGGGTGATAGGTGTGTCTGATGTTAATTCTATGGTATGATGTCCTAGATTTGTTTTTCCAGAAATGCCAGAGATAACTGAGGTAAACTCTGACAATAGCCTCTTTAGTTGTGGTTATCTACCCTTGTGTTAAATGTTGATTAATGCTTATGGCGTTGACTCTTTATGTAAATCCAGCATTGGCACTTTGGTTATTTCAGCATCACATTTGTTATCATAGTCATCTTTTTCGTTAATGACTGATGCAAGAGACCCATGCAAAATATGAGTTACTTCTTTCCGCGCTGTAGCTGTAGGCGGGGGGTTAGTTTCTCGTTCATGGAACTTCCACAGTCTATTTACGTTGTATGTTTTCACGGATTTTCCCTCTCACTCGGACATTAAATTTTGATAATATTCTATATAGAAAAGTGCCAAAACCAATGCAACATACTCTTGTCTTTCTTTCTATTTTATATAGACCATAGCAATAGTTCAGTTTTTTTCTATTTTTAGTTTGAACCATTTTTTGCAAAATAGAATGACATGTTTTACTGCGCTACTCACAGGAGCATAGTCATCTATCTTTGCCAAGTGTCGAATGATCTCAACTGTGAATTCCAGTTGACTAAATGATTTGGATCTCTTTAGAATTTCAAGATCTGGATTTTGCTTTCTCCACTCTTGAAATAAAATAAAACTATGTGTCTCTAGATAAACATGTTTCAACAGTTCCCTCGTTCTCAATGCCTTGACTACAATCTTAGATGCAGCTTTCTTTTGGATATGTTTTACTGGTTACATCTATTTCTATGATAAACAATAACATGTTCATTTGCCTATGAATAGTTTAAACTAATGACACAGTCTTATTATCCTTCCACTGCATGGCTAATATTTCATCCTTCCTAACCTATCTCATATCCCCTCTTTTACAAACTTTTCCCCATTGTTTAATATTTTTTAATTCAGGTGACAATCTGTTTCTACTTGAAATTACTGTTCCACATGCTGCTATACCTTTCTCTATAAGGTCGGTCAGCAATGAAAAACTCAAATAAAACTTATCAAAATATAAAAAGTAACCTTGGTTGATAATGGAAGACACCAATTTCATCACAACCCCAAAAGCTATACCTAAAGTTGCAACATTTCCAGTTTTACCTAAATATATGTCAAAATCATTAGTGTATCCCGAAATGGAATCTGCCAGAACCCACAATTTCATTCCCCACTTAGTTGTTATCTCTAATACAGGGATGCCCAAACTTTTTGTGAGGAGGGCCATATATGGCAATGAAAATAAATTGTGGGGCCAGATAAAAATAATAAACTGAAATAACATAAGTTCAGAAGTGTTTTTATTTCATAATTAAACATACATTTAATGCGAAGGGTGAAACTGTCCCTTTGGATGCAACAAATGGGTGATGTCTGGCTCAATGCAGCTTGTTTTAATACGTAAGATATCACGCAGGTGAGCATCACTTTGTCTTGTTCTTACACGGTTCTTATTGAAATTCATCACTGAGAATGTTTGCTCACACAGGTAAGTTGAGCCAAACAAGCTGAGCATTTTCTTAGCAAATCTTTGGATTTCTTTAAATCTCTCTTTATCAAGTTGACGGTAGAAGTCAATGCGTGGGACTATTGCGACATTCAGCATCATTCTGTAACTCTATGAGTTCCAATTGCAAGGGTCCTGGAGCATCTTCTGGTTCCACAGTGAAAGGTGAACTCAACAACATATCTGATTCAATCAATTCAAAATCCTTCAAATGCCTTGTAAATTCTTCAGTAAGGGATGTGAGATCTACAACATATCTCGTGATTTCATCACTAAAATTTGTTTCTGGAAAACTTGTCATAATTTCCTCCAGTGAGGGAAAATGTGTGGTGGTAGGCTGCTCTTGTGACAGATGCCTTTGAAACAGTTTAAGTTTTGAAATAAATGCCTTGATGTATGAATACAGCTAGCTTTTCACAGCATTTTTTCCTTGCAGACTTGTGTTAAATTTGTTCAGATGTTTCGTAATATCAACTAAACAGGCAAAATCCGCCAGCCAAATAGGATCAGAAAGTTCAACTATTTGTTGTCCTTTATTTTCCATGAATTGTCCAATTTCATTTTTTAGAGAGAAAAACCGCTGAAGTGCTGTACCCCAACTCAGCCATCTGACATCATTGTGATAAACTACATCACCATACTCTCCCTGTATTGCAAGTATAAACTGTTGAAATTGGCGATGAGATAGGGCTTTGGAACAAATCGAGTTAATAACTGACATCACCAACTTCATAACATGATCACACCTAAGATTCTTGGCGCAAAGAACTTACTGGTGTATAATGCAGTGAAGTTTAACAGCTTTGCCTCCCTGTTCGCTAACTTCGTTACAGACCAGTGTTGCCCGACCATTGCGCTCACCAGTCATGGCAGGGGCACCATCAGTAATTATGCCAGAAACTTTTTTCCATGGGAGGCTAATGTCATTAACTGCAGAACAAACAGCTGCAAATTAGTCACTTCCCCTTGTTTGATCCTTCAGACTTTGAATTCTTCAATTGCACACATCTCATCATCAACTCCTCAAAAAAAAGAAGTTGGGCAGTATCAGATGCATCAGTGCTCTCATCACAAGCTAGTGAAAAAAACTCAAATTTTTCTCCTCTTGCCTCTAGCTGCCTTTTAATATCAGAAGAAATTTCTTCCACCCTGTGAGTCACAGGCAAATGTTAGTAAACTCTTTCTTTGTTTCTGGGCAAATAGTTTCAGCAACCTTAAGCAAACATTCTTTTATGAACTCTCCTTCACTACATGGTTTGCTGTGTTTTGCTATCAAAGTTGCAACCTCATAGCTCGCCTTTGTACAGTTTTCATTTGACTGACCAATTCTTGAAAATAAGTTCTGCTGGGATGTTAATCCAGCTTCAAGCTGCTTCAGTTTCTCTGATCTTTCAGGCTGCGCTAGCTTTTCATAAGCAGGATGCTTTGTCTGGAAGTGCCTTTTTAATATTAAATTCTTTAAAAACAGCATCACTCTCCAAACAAATCAGGCACATACACTTGTTGTATCGTTCAGTAAAAAAAAATATTATAGTTTCCACTTTTCTTGGAATTGGCGTGCTTTGTCATCAACTTTTCTTTTTCTGCTTGCCTTCTCCATCCTAAATAGAAATTAAAATTTCAATACTATACTTTTTACTTCACTATCTGTATTTAGGTTTCATGATTTTATAAAATAAAAAAATAACAGTAAGATAATTTTTAAACTTCACTTTTTATAATTATTTTACTGATCATTTTGGCCAATAAAAAATAAATTAAACACATTTAACACAAAAGCTAATTGTACAAATTCACGATGCACTGTACAATATACTAACAACATATATTTTTATTAATGAAGAAAATTCATTCATAAGAATTTACAATGGATTGTATTTTACTACAATAGTAAAGATCAACCAATAAAAAACAATATTTCAATTACGTCTTTAATGATATAAATAATAAGTCGCGTGACAGGGGGTTTTTTTTGTAATTATATTTGAAAACGAGGCTAGGAATGTACAGTTCAGCTCCAAATTTATTGATACAGAAATTCATTTTACAGACATAACAGATCAAGTTATGCTATTTATTTTTTTAAAAATTAGATATACGAGGGTCAAGTTAAATATTTATATCTGATTCATTCATTATATGTACCTTACAAACTATATAATACTTCAATAATTCTTGCTGAAAACATCAAGGCTACACATAGAACCCTTTCCGGATGTCAAGAAACTACCAATGATACGTCACCAGTTTTGGCACTCGACGTCACCAGTTTTGCCATTCGACGTCATCAGTTTTTGTACACACAAGTGCACATACTTTTTTTCTTAGAAATAATTAAAACAATAACGGATTGGGCGTTATATGTCGAAATCATACTTAAATCAACGGGTAAGTCCGTTTTTTTCTGACTAGTTGTTGGAGAAAACATCTATGATCTGTTATTATTCAAAATGCGGCCGCGGGCCACATGAAATTGGCCCGTGGGCTGGACTTTGGGCATCCCTGCTCTAATATATTGATGAAACGAGTATCTTCCTTTATTTCTCACTGTCCTTTCATCAATTGACACATTACGCCCTGGTTGGTAAAGTTTCATACACTTTCTTCTTATAAAATCAAACAAGCAGCGTACCTTACTTAGTTTATCTGTTGTTGATTCTGTATTCCTGTTTAAAGCTTTTAAAAAACAGATTTGCAGAAATCTTGTCCTGGTCATAAATTGTCTCGCCCATAATCCATTGAATAAAGGTTTTTTACTCCTGTAGCTTTTACATTTGGAGCCTGCACAAGTCACATGTACATTAGCAAACCCATAAATGTAAAAAGTTCTTGATTTGTAATTTCACATTTGAAATATATTGAACATAGTGGGTTTGGTTGGTCCCATGGCAGCAGCATTGTCATTGGTATATCTGCAGAGCATCTCTAAAAGTGTTTCAGTAAAAAACAGTTTGAAAATAGACAGGTTTAAAACATACAGGGTGCTTCAAAAAAATGTATACACACTTTGAACTTTCATAGAAAATGTATACACACTTTGAACTTCCATAGAAAATTTATTTACCGTTCTACAAAGTTAAATTTCAGGAAATTGAGAAAGCTGAAAGTCCAATGTAAATGAAACATAAATAACAAATGTTAATACTGTTCAAATTGGTGACCTGCAGCATCAATACAATTCTGAGTAAGAGTCACCACTGATTCTGTACATCGTATCAAAACGTCCAATGAGATTTCTCTACACACAGATGGAATCTCATTCCAAAGAATGTCTAGGTTACGTGGTTTACGTTTGTACACCTCATCTTTTACTGTGCCCCATAAGAAGAAATCCAGTGGTGTAAGGTCTGGAGAGCGTGCTGGAAACTCAATTGGCCCCCTGCGTCCTATCCACTGGCCCGGCAAATTTTGATCCAGTTAAGCTCGTACGTCCCTGTGATAGTGCGGCTGGGCACCATCTTGTTGAAAATAAGAATTATCATTACCGTATAATGCACGAATAGCAGGAAATATGGAATCAGCAAGCATTGTTAGGTAATTAATACCAGTTACAGTGCCTTCAAATCGAAAAGGTCCAATGAGTCCCCTTGAAGACAAACCGCACCACACATTTACACCAGGCAAATTTACAGCTTTTTCAATTGTAATGTGAGGATTTTCTTCACCCCAGTAAACACAATTGTGCCTATTGACAGTTCCATTAAGTTTGAATTGGGCTTCATCCGACCAAATGATGCTACCCATAAATCCCGGTTCAAGTATCACCATCTCCTGAATCCATTCACAAAATTGCAACCTTCGATCTGGATCATCGTCATTTAGCTGTTGCATCAGTCTTGGAATGTAAACACGATACTTGCCTCTCTTCAGAATGCGTAGCACGCTGCTAGCACTTACATCACTTTCACGTGCCCCTTGCCTTGAAGATTTGTTAGGAGAGTGTTGAAACAGTTCCAAGACTGCCGTTGATGACTCATCACTTGTAGCTGTTCGAGGCCGACCTGAATGACCTTTATGCACATCACACACTGTTCCATGAACTTCGAATTTGTCTCGTATGCGTGTAAGTGTTAATCTTGAAGGTGGTTCTGTATCATACTCCCTTCTCCACTGTCTTTGAACTTCATTTACATTCTCAAACTTCCAGTACCACTTAATAACCTGCTTGCGTTCTTCAAAACTCAAACGTACGTCCCCCATGTTGATATTACAAATTCCAACTGACAATATAACAGAGGGACGATTATGCTGGCACCTGGCGAAGAAATATAACATTAGCCTCATAGAGCGGGAAAACTACAATAGTTTAAAGTGTGTATACATTTTTTTTGAAGCACCCGGTATTTCTTCCTCTCGTCTCTGGTTGTCAAATTGGGAAAATGCGCTCAAGGTTGTCGTTCGGGTCTGAAGAAAGGTACTGACGACTGACGTGGGTGGTACATAGTCCAAATCATCATAGCTGAGAAATAAAATTAAATAAATGTTAATTAAAGGCTTTAAAACAGTTAGATTTATATGCAATTTAAAAAAAACAAATGTCTATTATCACACAAAAAAATAGTATCACTGGAAATAGTGTTATTACTTTCCAGCATAACCAAAAATTTTGCAACCTGTTATGGGTTTAGAAAAAAATTAATAATAAAACATATTAACGCAACACATGTATAGAATTCAAAATAACATTATTAAAATGAATATCCTTTGTTCTAATATCATCTTTGGGTATCAAATATTATCCTATAAAATGTTAAATCAATTTTATTTATGAAAACTGTCTGCTGAAAAAAAAAATTCACAAAGAAAATCATCTTACCTTCGATAGCCCAAATCTCCAGTGACAAAAGGATTTATACTTTACGTATAAAGTATAACCATCGTTTTCTTGAAAAATAATCTATTTCCTCACTAGATGAAGAATCTTCTGCCATAAGAAATTATGTGACAAGTATTAATAGTTGGGAGACCGGGGTGAAAAGTCCCAAAATCTATATTTTGCCAATTAATTCAACAAATATCATATTTTGCACTTTGATGTTTATTCACACACAACATACAGGTTTCTTTTACATGCATGCCGAGTCATTTAAACATACAATGCATATTAAGTTGGTTACAGGCTAAAGATCATACCAATTTGAAGTGGGACTTTTCCCCCAGGCCAGGGTGAAAAGTCCCACCCCCTGGGGTAAAAAGTCCCAACTTGGTAAAATCTGATGTAGCCCAGAAAACTGTGTTCAAACGTACTTTTTCTGTTGCATTTGGACTAGTCTATTGTGCATATTTAACAAAGTCCTCCATAAAGACATGTCCACTCTTTGTTCGCTGGGTGCCGCTGACATCTGATTTGCAGAGCTTTGAAATTATCTGTGTTTTGTGTACACACCAGATATCTGCGTTGCAAAAGTTAACAAATTTATTTTTTACTTTCTCGCTACGTTTGAGAAACTTGATTTCAAAGTCACCGTCCTCATCCATGACATTTCTAACTATTCCAGTCTAGAAGAGATTGCCCTTCTTCCCTTCACACCTGAAGAAAACAAAGCTTCCCTGTTCAAGACAGGAGAGCTTCTGTTCATCCATAGAGGAGGAAAGGAGGAGAGCTTCATTTAGTTCTTCTTCTTCTTCCAGAAGCTCAACGTCATCCTCTTCGTCCGCCTTCTCCAGAATTTTCTCAAGGATACAGTTAGCCTCGTCATCGCTGTCTGAGTCGTAATGCAGCCTTCTTTTCTTTGAGGCTACTCCAGTTTCCACCACCAAAGACTGTTGACTGTAACCTGGCCGTTTCTCCTTATAGTTGCTGAACATCTCCTTTTGCATTTGAATTTAACCTTGTTCGTTGTTCTGAAAGGTCCGACTTTGTTCTGGATAGAAGCACTTCCTCTTTTGATGATTTCAACATGCGTGAATCTGAGTCCATGCAAGGGCAGTCGGGTATATAACTCGGGTGTGTCTAAGGAGACAAGGTTCATTTTCGAAGCATATGGTGGTATTTTAATCAAATAGATTACAGACTTATACTTCTCTATACGATTATGAACAATTTATCTTTTAAAAAATACTCTTCTAATAATACATGACTCGAATAGACATAGTCTAAAATAAATTGATCCTCCTTGAATTCTATGTCGCAAACTCGTCAATGACATTGTCAAAATTAATATTCTCATGTGTCTCTTTCGATGCTAAGGAATGCAAGATCACCCAGAGTCTGGGATCTTGTCCGATTGAAGCACTTAAATAAGACGATATAAGCTTCAGTTTGCTAAAAGACTTTTAACAGCTTTCAAGTGAAACAGCAATTGTTACATTTATTTAATTAAAATGCGCATATTCGGAAATGCGCCATGTCCATATGAAACAAAACCAAGAAGCTCCAAAGTATTTTCCGGTAGAACTTCAGTCCGGGCATTGTACAGCATTTTTCAGTCTCTGATTTCTGTGCACATTTTGTGACCATTGACGTCAGTGTCGTAGAAATTAGCAAAATCTCAGCAATTTTAATGAAGTGAATTGACTTTTGTCGCAGCAAGAACAGTTTTGATGTTAGTAAAAATCCAAATTTGTTGTTTAGGTTTTTCAGACTTAAAAATCATATTGATATCTCCTCACTGTTCATATCAAGTTCAATTTCTTCTTCTGCAGAAAGTTCTGCATCTCTTTTTAATTCTCCAGGCATCCTCCGCTAATCCTTCTGTCAACCTCGATTCTCCAAGTTGTGCATCTTCTTTTCCATTGTCTATCGCAATTTATCACGAATGTTGACAATTTCTTGCTCAAACGATTCAAGATCAGATGAGGCTTCTTTGAAATTCACAGTTAACATATTTATGACAGTTTGCTGAGAGGTAATTCAGAACTTTTAAAAAAAGCATTAAATAAACCCTCACCAACTATTTGAATTACTTTTGATACATTTCCTGCAGCTACCCTTGCTTCTGCTTAAAGCCCTATAGCTACTTGGAGAACACGGTCTAGAACATTGTGCAATGATTTTTTTTGAATCAACAAAATCAAGTTTTGTCTTTTTTTCTTGGGGTGACAATGTTGTATTTTTAATATCATTTTTCAAAGAATTCAGTTCTTCTTAAACTCTTGCTATTTAAAAAAATTTCTTTTGAAGAGTTTAACCTTCAAATCATTTTATTTTTCTACGGCAGTGAAGCTTTTTTCAATGTTCCTATTACTCATTGACAATTCTTCTTTATATCGGTGCAAAAAGTATTTATTTCTTTGTGAAAGGATTTTACACTTACGCAAGCAATTGGTTTTTGATTTATTGCCTTTTTCTTATTTAAATTGTCCAATTCAAGTTTATTTAATCTAATTCCTAATTATGACTTTTCTCTCTGAATAGTTGTGACAATGTTTGTCAGTGAAGTGAAGTTTGTTTTTCTTGTAAATTACAACAATCAATGCATTTTTTTAACTAACAGGACAGCGCTAATAGTGCAATATTTTCAATGTCACTATACCTTTCAGCTTGTTTAGTCTTTACCTAACTTAAGATTAAATTAGCACAAAGAAATATCTGTAAGTCATCACTTTTCTTTCCCCCTTTTAAACATTACTTGAAATAAAAGGGGTAAAGAAAGGTGATGACTTAGAGATATTTCTTTAAACATTACTTGAAATAAGTCTTTATTATACTCACATTAACTTCACTTCAGATTGTTTAATCAAAATAAAGCAGTGTAAATACATTTATTAAGTAATACTGCACCTATCCAAGGCTGGAGACAAAGAATCAAGGTTGAACGGCGTTGCTAAATAATCCATCAATGAATCAGTCCCAGAAAGTGGCACTACACTTGTTACTGCCGAAAGTGTTATTGAACTCTCTAACTTACAATAAATGTTAGAGTAGTGATTAAATGGCTCGTTAACACGGCACGTAATTCAAAAGAAAAAATAAACACAGTAACTGATTTTGCAAAAATGTAATTTAATACAATGAAATAAGTAACAGGTTACCACACAATACCTGTGGTTAGAAATAATTAGTATAAATTAGTAAATCTTAACTTATGACAATAACAAACATTAACTAATTTACTAAGTAAAAAGGTAAACACTCACAATAATAGCTGATAGCTTTGGCGTTTACAGTACAATGACAACTAACAGGGGCCAGCTTATAGCTCCTGCGATGAGTGCAAATTCACGTCTCTCTACTCTGCTTACTCGTTATATAGGAATAAGAACGTTCTGGGTTTTAATTTATCGAGACAAACAACCTGTTTCATAACTAATAGGCTCCAGAACATTCTAGTAACACAAAATAAACAAACCCAAGGTTGAATGGGTGGAGTTTAGCACACCTAGGTCAGCGATGGTCACTTGACCAGTCAAGACATGCATAGCGGGGTGGGACACAGTCATAAATCACCTGGTAAACTCTTTACCCATTCATGGATTCGCAGTAAGCGGGTGGGTGGTACCTAACACTTCCCTCCTTAAAAGCAAATGAATTTACAGGTCAGCGATTAAACTCTAAACTAATCGCAGAAAAGTAGCTGGAGCATTTTTCATGCCAAACGGCATTACCTTATACTGGTACAGGCCGTCTGGGGTACAGAAAGCGAATAGGAAAAGAATCTGTCTTAGTGACAGCATTCACTTTCCTGAAATCCGTGCTAAGCCTGTAGCTTTTATCAGGTTTCGGGACCAATAGGCATCGAGAACTCTAGTTACTCGAACGTGGTTCAATTATGCCGATGTCAAGTTTTTCTGGATTTACCCTATAAGGATGTTGTTTGACCGGAATTGCATCGCCAACATCATCATCATGTACAACACAATTTGTCTTTGGTTGGTACATCTGGGAAAAGAGCTCTAAAGTCCAAATTACAGCATTTTTATGATTGTCTTAAATGTAAATTACTTGACTGCAGAGATTCCTCATGTATTCTATGTTTGTATTTGGTGGCCTATATAGACTGCCTACAATAAAGGGTGATGAGTTTGGTGTAACTATTTTGCAGAAAACAGATTCTATATTGGAGTTTGGTTGTGTGTTAATTTCTTCGGCTATGAGAGTTGATTTTATTGCAAGTAGGACGCCACCATGATTGTCTGTTCTATCTTTTCTAAATATATTGTAATTGCTGCTAAAGATTTCAGAGTTAAATATGTTGGGGTTCAACCAAGTTTCAGAACCAGCAATTATGTCTGGTTCTTCTGTTTTTATAGAAGTTCTAAATCTGGAATTTTATTTTTTATGCTTTGAAAATTAATTATTAGAGTTTTAAGAGTGTATTGATTGTCAGTATTATTAGATTTTTTATTTCCATGGGTTTGTGTGGCAGGTCTGATTTTATCTAGGGTGTTTTTTATATTAGAATTAGCCAAAGCACTATAAAAGTTTGTGGTGATCAGGTCCCTATGATTAAACAGGTCTGAATTGATTTGGGGAAATCCACAATGTGTACAGTGCCAAGATGTATATTTATTTCTTAGACCCATTGATATGTACTTGCGTGTATTAACATGCAGGCAAACTGTGTGGTACCATTCATTGCAGGTGTCACACTGAATTGCTCCTTGTTTACTTGTGCATGTTTTTGTACAAAGTTGGCATTTAAATGATACTGGGCCTGGGTTACGTTCTATATCGCAGGAGAGAAGTAATATTAAAATTAGGTGCTCTTGCCTATGTCTACATATTTTATGTTTCCATTGTTTTAGTGTAATTTCTTTTATTGTACTTAAGATAGAGGTGTAGTCAGGTACTGAGTCTGTCTGCTTAGTGTTGTGGTGGTTTATAACTATAGATATGTTACTATGATTTTCCTCATCAGCATATCGTTCTGTAGGTAGTAGCATGTTGGTGACTGTTTGGCTTCTTCTTCAGTCACTGCATCCTCTCTAATTTTTGCAATTTCAGGATCATTCTTTTGTTCTTCAATTATTTGCAGCCGGATTGGTGTCTTACGATTATCTGCCTCTTCATTTAGGGTTTTTAAGAATGTCGTTCCCAAATCTACTTCAGGGTTGACTTTATTGGCTTTCTTCAGCCTTGTAATCTCATGTCTTAGATATCTTTGTGCTCATGGCTCGGATAACAGCATATGCTGGATAAATGTCTGGATCCTCAACTTGAATTTCAGACAGAGGAGGTTCATTAGTGTCGATGGGTTCGGGGATCAACTTCCCACCAGCAAAGTCGTTGCCTAGCAACAAATGGATGCCTTCTAACGGTAATGTCGGTCGGACACCCACAACCACAGGTCCGGAGACTAAGTCTGACTGGAGATTTATCTGATGCAGTGGCACATCAATAAATCCTAATTCTACGCCTCTCAACAGGATGCTGCTTCCAGTAGCATTAGTTTTAGACAAGGGAAGTACACCCTCAAGTAGAAAAGACTGAAGCTCCTGTATTTCTTAAGATCTTGATAGGCGGCCGTAGACTTGAAGTATCACCAGGTAGTGACACAAATCCTTCAGATATGAAAAGCTTGAAATCTTGATTAACATCAGTTTGGTCTGATGTAGAAGTTTGGACCTTGGTAGATGAAGAACTCTTACTTGAGTCTTGAGAACATTTGGCTAGGGTAGAAGGGTAAAAACTCTTGGTAGAGTCGTAAAAACTTTCACTTGAGTCCTCAATATGACACTCTCTGGAGGCATACTTCTTCTTTGCGCACAAGGATCTCTGAGAATAGTCGGTTAAACTACCCTTGCTGTTCCTGGTTAAACTCATTGCTGAGTCAGGACAAAACTTAGATAAGTTTGTATCAACATCTGTTGAAGAGCAGATTTTTTTTGGCCTTTAGAGAATTGTTACAAGAACTGCAGGTGCTTGTACACTCGCTATCTTGTGTGAGGTAGTTGGATGAGTGGGCTTGTCAGTTTTCTTCTTCAGCTTCCAACAATCATCCCTTGAGTGACCATCCTTTTAACAATAGGTGCAAACTGCTTTTGATGTTAGCTGTGGCCTGGCATTAAACGTAGCTGACTTTGTTTGATGTTGACTTCCAAATGAGGATGATATTCTATGGTGTATATCAGATTTTGTGTCATATGGACCTTTCGCAAATTCGTGAGAGATGATGTATTCATAGGCTAGCACTGCTGCCTTATGCAAGTCATCTTCGCCACAGTCAGCAAGATGTGTCCGGATGTCTATTGGAACACAGTTCTTGAGCTCTTCTGTGAGGATCAGGTTCTTCAACTTGCCGAAGTCAGCGTTGATGTCCTTCAAGGGCAACCACTTTTCCAGAAGTCTTTCCTTTTCATGTAGGAACTCTACAAGGGCTTGGCCAGCCTCGGGGACATATTCATAAGCTTTTAAAATGATATTTTTATCAAATTGAAATCATAACGTTTTTCAGATGTCAGCAACGAGAAAACCTCGACTGCCCGACCAGTCAGGACTCGCTGCAATAAGGTCGGCCAAAGATTTTCTGGTATTTTAAAATTAGTCGCAGTCATCTCGAACTGCACAAAATATTGGTCGACTTCTTTTTCGTTAAAGATTGGAATTATTTGTGCATATTTTAGTGCATCGAAATCCTGACAAGTAGGAGTCGAAGGTCTATTTTTCATTGCCATTTACTATTTGCGATTTCCATTTCTTTTAACCGTATTTGCAATTCTCTATTCACCTCAAAGTCCAACAGTTTAAGTTATCTTTCTCTTTGTATTTCTCTTTCTCTTTGAGCTTCTGCTATCTCTAATTCTAGAAGCTTAAGCTCGTTTTCTATTTCTAATAATTTCAGGTCCTTTTCTTTTTCTTTTTGAGCTTCCAACTCAATTGTTAACTTAATATGAAGTTCAGTTGTTTAGTCATTATGGGATTCTACTGTTTCAAGGTTATCTTCTGATAAGAGATCTTTGTTACCTAAATGTGTTACAATTCTTCAGAGCGGAATTAGAAATGTCTATGTCTAACGTTTTAGCAATGGAAAATAGTTCTTTTCTAGTACACTTGTCTAATGCCTCTACAGAAGGGTCATCCAAATTAAACTCCATAATGACACTAAATTTACAAATTAAATTAACACTTAAATAATGTTATGAAAACTGTAATAATTGCCTATAACTAAATATGCCAATAAATAGGTATCGTGTATTAAAAAGTTCTAGGTCAGTTGTGTGAATAATGTAATACAAAGTAAACAATTTAAAAGTTTACAACTTAGGCTCAAATACGAAAAAATTCCTAATTCCCAGACAAAGCCACCAATTATGTTAACGTCCGCAAGTGTTATTGAACTCTAACTTACAATAAATGTTAGAGTAGTGATTAAATGGCTCGTTAGCACGGCACGTAACATAAAAAGAAAGGATAAACACAGTAACTTACTTTACAAAAGTGTAATTTAATACAATGAAATAAGTAACAGGTTACTTAGTATTGTAGGAAAGACCTTTGCCCGTGTTATACTAACACGTTTACAGAGCCTAGCATCCCACGTCTATCCAGAATCTCAATGCAGTTTCCGGTCCGGTGGGTCTACCATAGACATGGTGTTCTCAATACGACAGCTCCAGGAAAAATGCAGAGAGCAGCAGATGCCACTATACATTGCATTTGTGGACCTTACAAAAGCCTTCGACTTAGTCAGTCGCAACGGACTATTCCAAATACTGGCAAAAATTGGATGTCCCCCTCACCTACTTGCCATCATCAGACAGTTCCATGAAAATATGCTTGGCACAGTGCAGTTCGATGGAGCTAAGTCAGAGGCCTTCCCTGTCAGCAGCGGAGTTAAACAAGGTTGTGTACTCTTGAAACATATCTTAAAATGTATATGTAAAATGAAAAGAAAGGAAAAACAAGGACACAGGATATAAGGCATGGGCAAAATGGGATCAAAGGAAGAAAACAATAATATTATGATAATCACTGCTAGTACACCATAGCTCTTTTTCTTCTTTTTTTTTCATCAAATCCTGCACAAGAATAATGGGCCCATCTTTGGCACTCAGTACATGAGACCCAACTCTCTGTGCTGCTGGAGTAAAGCTCCTCACATGGTGTGTCTTCATTTGATTTTTTGACAGATTTCTTTTGCTTTAGATTCTTTATTTTCTTTGGCTTCCATTAAAGATCTTTTATAAGGCAAAGAAGTCAAAATAGCTGTTTTTGCTCTTTGTTTAGAAATAAGTTTTCATTGAGCTTGTTTTGGCATGGGCAGCAAATGATGTGGTGAGATTGCAATACTTCAGGTTCAGTGATTGATGTGCTACCTGAAGTTAAAGGTTCAGTTGTCGATGTGCTACCTGAAGGTGCAGGAGCAGAGACAGCGGTAGGGGCTGAATCTGTGGTAACAAAACTTTCAGTATCCTCAGTAATAATGCTCATGTCTGTTTTATTCTGTTGCCATAAAATCGTCAGTAAGTACTGACCTATCCACTGTCGTATCTGATTTAATAAATAATCAAATGTTTCATGGCTCGTCCTGAAATACTCATAAAACTTCGTCTGTGACTTTTGAAACAATGTATGAAATTCACTAATTTTCTCTCACATGCTTCTGATCATCGCATATGTAAGTGTGAGTGAAAAAATCCTGATCCACCTTAGCCACAGCCTTATAGTGAGAACTGTTAATCTTATGAAGAATTATCTATTGAACTTAGGCTGATATATCCTCACTTGTACTTATTCTAACATAAAACCATGAATTTCTAAAATTCTATGGGTTGCAAGTCTAAAAGATATATCGTTTGCTGTGTGAAGGAATGTTATGCTGCTCTTAGTTTACTAGTTTCAAACCCAGTATTATCATCTCCCTTTAGCCAAGCTTTCACTTAAGTTTTGCATACAACTTCTCCAGTAATAAGATCTGTAAACACAGGTCCTAGAACTGCTTGAAGCAACATTTGAAGATATAAACATTAAATGCCTTTTGGTTTTACTTAAACATTGGTCATAATTTTAGCGTGTTTCAGCAACAAAGACATGCTTATTTATCAGCTTTTTAGTTGATTTTGTACAAAATTTTCGGACATGGAATTGGTACATCTCCCTCATTTTCCATAAAATCTTTTCCCCCAAGCTCCTGCTCTTGTTGTTGTGGGATCTTCTTCTTTGTTCTCAAATCTTTTGTTAGAGGTTTTAGACAACAAGTCCTACATTTGTGTGAACTACACTGTAGCTGTCAGTTGGTCCAGTCCACCATAGAGTTTGTCGAGGATAGCCTCCTGGGCCATATGTCTGTCCCGGTACAGTGATACAGGGGGCAGTTTGGAGAACATGTTCCACATTTCGCTTTCTATTCAAAATTTGCAGAACATGTGATGCCTTAAAAATTAATAAGACTTACAAATTAGCGCTGTAACAGCAAAAGTACAACTGACAATAATGCATTTAATAAAAGCGCAAGTTCTCAAGAGAATATTAAACTTTGATGTGAAATAATATATGCGTGTCGAAACTGCATAATTACCATTAATAATTTTATATTATAATATAAAATAATATATATGTTCTTTCCTTAAACATGAAGCTATAATAATTTTTTTAATTATATTAATAAATGAACTTACCGTTACAATTTTGCTGTGTCTTAATAACTTATTATCAGTGATCAGTAATACCAGAGTATTTCTAGTAGTAAATTGTAGTACTAGCAGACTAGCACTATGTTCACAAGTATGATCAGAGTATCTGTCCAATTCAAATTATGCCCTTTAAAGTGAAGACGTCACGTAGATATTATTAGAATTTAAAGACTGTTGGGTATGCTGAGGATTTGTTTTCATTGTGAATATTCCATTTTTATCTGTGTTTTCACCTGAATAATTCACTCATCCATGCTAGCACACTCTTTCAGTGTTTGTGTTCTTTATGTTATAGAATGCCCCTACCTGGTCCCACCTTAATTTAAATTTGGAGCCAAACTCCTTCATTTAAACCTTAATGTATGTGGTACGGTCTTGGACCTGACAGCACATAGTATGGTTACTGGTTTTTATTGGTCTATACCTAGTACTACAATGATAGGTATCTTCTTTTCCTTTGATTCCTTTACTAGGTATCCTAGACAATGTTTTTCCAAAGCTGTGTAATGAACTTTAGACCAAAACATATCCTAATTCATGCCTGTCTGTACATAGTATAAAAATATCTTTGTTGAATACGGGGTGCTCATAAAATGCTGAGTTTTTTTCCCTAACTCACACAAATCGACAGGTCTGATCTTATTTTTTAAAATTATTAGCAATGATTCTCTGTGTTCCTTAGTCACCAACTATAACATTTTGCAAAAGGTCATTCTCTTTTTGTGAAGCCAAATAATGGAATTCTCTACCATTAAATATCCATAATGTTTCAACCTTTAAGTCCTTCAAGACTGCACTTAAGACTCATCTTTTCAAAAATTATTTTCAGAATTGATGAAACATTTCTTTTAATGATTAACGTAGCAGATTTATAATGTATTCTTTGTTATTAATGTAGTTAGTATGCTATGAATTTTTATTTGATTAATATAAGTGTTATTATCTCCATGCAAAGCGCTGTGAGCCCGGCTCCTTGCTGGGATACAGCGCTATATAAATTATCAATTAATTATTATTCTTATGACCTTATTTGTAATCATCCAAATATATCCTTTGTTAAAACCTCAATACTGTTTCCGAATTCGAAATACATTACTACAACAAGGTATTTTGTAGTATTATTATTATGTAAATAGTGTAAAGAAAAGTTATATTGAATTTTCTACTCATATTTTTTAAAAAAAATTTATTTTTTTTTTTAAATTTTATTCCTGATTATTATAGTTTTGATGGAATAGTCTTTTTGAATGTTTTTTTTTTAAATTAGATTTATTTTGACATTGATGTGTTAGTGTGTTTAAGAAATTGAATTTAGTTGAGAATAATTAATTAAATTAAGGCATATTATGTAAACTGTCCAAATCATCTGGATATATATATTTTTAGAAAGTAAATGTACCTAATAAATAACCCAGTTCAATTTTTATATCTGATGAAAGTTCAATTACTAATTATTTGCTGAGATAACAACTACAAAGCACAGGTTTATCTGGAATGTCATTCATGTAGAATTTTTCAGGTAACTGAAATCACTTAAAATTTGTCCTTATTTTTCACCTTTTCTGCTTAGTTTTTTAATTGTACAAAATTTATCTATCTGCACATTTTTTTCATTCTTTTTCAAATAATAAAAATCTTAAAACCCAAAATTTCCTCTGATACTTTTTTTTAAAAATGTGTTGAGTTATTTCTAGTAACATTATAATTTCTTTTGTTTTCTTGTAAACCTTACTGTTATTTGATCCAAATTTGACTTACAAAAGCTGCACTCTTATTACTTACATTAAAACATTTCTTGACACTCAGAATTTTTGTTTATACTTTTACTATTCCCCTGACAATTGGGTTAGAAACTTATCAGTTCTTTCTTTCTTATTGGCATGACTACTACTATTGCTGCTACTACTACTACTATTGCTGCTGCTACTACTACTACTATTGCTGCTGCTACTACTACTACTATTGCTGAGTTAAAGTACTTTCAGGCGTTTCAAGGTGTCATAAATATGAGTGCAACTTAGAAAAATACATGAATCTCTTTACTAATACGATTTTATAGGTGCCACATGAAATTAATCTATTATTAATACAATGTCACAGGTGGCACGTGAAATTAATGCCATTTAAATTGTAAATTTAATTTATGAATGAACTGAACAAGAATTATAATAATTATATTAAAATAAAATTACAAAAAAAACTGCTGCAGAGCAAACGGCTTAGTTTTGTACTTCCAATTTAATTTTTTCATATTAAACACTGTTTCTTTACATGTAAGTGTAAGATTCGGTCATTTGAATTGACATGTTTATTTTAAAAAATCACAAGAGACACCATTGAATTCTTTTATTAGATTTTTGGTTTATTATTTAGTCTATAACTGTTACCAGTAAAGCTTGTATCTTTACAATTTTTTAATGATCCTTTGCATTAGAAGTGAGCTAAAAACTCGGGATAAAAATTATGTTTAAGAAAAAAATAAAAGTTTTAATAAGCACTTTTTAAAATTCTAACATAGACAAGTTGAGAAACTGTTTAAAATAGTTCATATTTTATCATGTCGTGTTGCCCAAACTCTACGTCATTGACCTATTCTACATCTACACCTAAAATAAGCTAGATGAAGGATCCACTTGATTCTAATGTGTCCAGGGGTGCGTTTCATTTGAATGAAATTCAACTCAAATCATGAATTGAAGTTTAACAGCAATTTATTAATAAAGTCTATATTTCAACATGTAGGCAATACATTTGTTTAACAAGCAGGTCTATATGTCACCAAGTAGAAAGACAATTGTGTAAGTCTATATGTCAACAAGTAGAAAGACAATAATTGTGTAACAGTCTATGTCAACAAGTAGAAAGTAATTGTATGTGTCACAAAGTAGAAAGACAATTGTGTACGTCTATATGTTAACCAAGTAGAAAGACAATTGTGTAACAGTCTGTCAGCAAGTAGAAAGACTATTGTGCAACAGTCTGTGTCAACAAGTAGAAAGACTATTGTGTAAGTCTATGTGTCAACACGTAGAAAGACTATTGTGTAAGTCTATGTGTCAACAAGTAGAAAGACTATTGTGTAAGTCTATGTGTCAACAAGTAGAAAGGCAATAGTGTAACTGTCTGTGTCAACAAGTAGAATGACTATTGTGTAACAGTCTGTGTCAACAAGTAGAAAGACTATTGTGTAACTAGTGTAAGTCTATGTTTCAAAATGTAGAAAATTAATTTCAAAACCATATTTTATAATTCGTTTCCTGATTATCAATATTTAGTTATTGTTTTAATCCGCGATGGTAAGAGGCAAAAATATTAAATCACCTCTCTCTAGGGCAGTGTTTCTTAACCTGTGGTTCATGGACCCCTTGGCCTTGGGGGTTCATGGATCATATTTTTGGGGTTCGCCGACTGCTCCTAATTTTTAAAATTTCTTTTAATATTTTTCTTTTTTTTTATGGTCACGAACTTCTTTAAACCGTGTGTCTGCCATTTCCTAATAGAGACCTCCACAATACGAGGAAAAAAACATTTGCAAACCTTTGAAAATTTGAAACACTGAGTAACCTTTGCTTTTTATTTTGTTGGGAAGTGACCGAGCGAAGCGCGGCGCTGTCATCGCGCTTGCGCAGTGGCTTGTTTTACACACACCGTTACGAAGAAAGAGAGAAGCAAGCGAGTACGGTAACCTTCTGTGGGCGGAAATATATTTTTATTATTAGTGATTATTAATTAAAGATATATGCTCTATTTTAAGTTTAAATAAATGTGTGTAGTATGTGTACAAACGAACTGAAATAATAAAGGTTCCGTCAAGTAATTCATTTGTGAACAATTTCAATTGAATTCTTAACCATTTCGTTTGATTATTGGATTTTTTTGTATCCCAAAATGTCCACAAAAAAAAAAAAAAAGGAAGTACGATGAAAGTTCCGTTAAATATGGATTCTGTTGCATGAAGGAATCGGACGATGTTGAAAATCCACAATGCTTTCTGTGTGGAAAAGTTTTGGCAAACGCCAGTATGAAACCGGCAAAATTGATAGAGCATCTCAAATCTCTTCATCCTGAAAATGCATCTAAAGATCTAGAATTTTTTACAAAGAAGAAAGCCCAGTTTTCGAAATCTGGAACATTAACCAAACTTGGATTTGTTATTCCACAAAAACCTTTGGTTGAGGCATCTTTCAGAGTTGCATATCGTATTGCCAAAAGTAAGAAACCGCATACTATTGGAGAGACATTAATAAGCCATGTGCGCTAGAAATGGTTGAATTAGTTTGTGGGCTGGAACAGAGAAAAAAACTTGAGGCTATTCCATTATCCAATGATGTGATACAGTCAAGAATTGTTGAAATTTCTTGTTATATTTTGAAACAGATCATCAATGAATTGAAAGCATCGCCATTTCCCTTTAGTATGCAACTGGATGAAACCACAGACATCTCGAATTGTAGTCAACTTCTGGTTTTTGTTCGTTACGTGTCAGCTGATAAAATCAACTTGTAGTCAACTTCTGGTTTTTGTTCGTTACGTGTCAGCTGATACTATCAACTTGTAGTCAACTTCTGATTTTTGTTCGTTACGTGTCAGCTGATACTATCAACTTGTAGTCAACTTCTGGTTTTTGTTTGTTACGTGTCAGCTGATACTATCAACTTGTAGTCAACTTCTGGTTTTTGCTCGTTACGTGTCAGCTGATACTATCAAATTGTAGTCAACTTCTGGTTTTTGTTCGTTACTATCTCGGCAAGATAGTTTGTTATTGAATAACTTGAAGTATGAAATCTGTGAGCACCTGGAAGTACTTCAAGTTTCATTAGAAAAATATTTCAATTTGGATGAAATAACTAAAAAAAGATGAGTTGTGGATTCGTAATCATTTTCTTTGTGATATTGACTGTATCGACAACATGGATCTTGCCAAAGACGAGTGAATTGATTTGAAAACAAAGTCCTTGTTAAAAATGGATTTTGATTCAAAAACTTTTGGAGAGTTTTGGTCTTCTTTAAGAGAAGCCTACCCATTGGTAGTAAAACGAGCTATGGCCGCCATTATTCCATTTGCTACGGTATATCTTTGCGAATCAGGATTTTCCACACTCGTAACAATAAAAACAAAACATCGAAATCGACTGAATGTCGAACATGAAAAGCGCGTTGCTTTGTCGAAAACCATCCCTCAATTCAATCTCCTAATCAAGGAAAAGCAGCAACAGCCTTCACATTGAAAATTTTATTTTCTTCAAATTTGTAAAAATTCATATTATATAGTGTTGACTATTATTGAACTTATTTCTGATTTAATGATTATTTGTGAATCCGCTGTAATTCTTAAACAACTAAATTGTGACTCAAGAGATAATTTTTGCATTTTTATGTTTTTCTTTTTAAATTCAACTATCACAGGCACAATATACATTTTTTAATTTTTATGTAATATAAAATTAGGTAATTATTTGTAATCAGATAATTTATAGGCCTACTCTTTTTAAAAAATTTTTGTTCTTGATTTCATTACTTCTATATTCACTTGGCACAAGAGAACCGAAAATCATAATTGTAAAATAAATTACAATTATTATTTTATATCCAGGAAAATAAAGATATCTGTCTACAGTTATATTATTGAAATAAAAATATTTAAAAATAAAATAGGATATATTTAAATTTTGTAATAATTGACGATTAAACAATTTTTTTTCACAGAGGGGTCCGTGACATATTTAAAATTTGTAAAGGGGTCCATTGCACCGAAAAGGTTAAGAAACACTGCTCTAGGGGGATGATTGCCGAAATATAGTTTTTTTCCCCTCAATATGAGTTATATAAAAAGACGCATCTTTAAATTTCAAAGTTCTTGTGTACGTAGGAGCCTGAACGTTTGATGTAATATATATTTAGTATATCCATCTTGATTCAGATTAAAATCAATAGGTGTTTTGAATTGGTGTTATGCGTATTCTCAACGCTAACTGAAATCCTAATTTCCACAGCAAAGCGCGGGTAAATTGCTAGTTGTTAATAAAACATGTTCTCTGTACACTCAACATAAGTGTCGCATGTTTCTGTAGGTTATAATAATTATCATTAAAATGTTTTTTTTTTTTAATATTTTCAATGTACATATATATCCTTCAGGATGGTACATTGTAACAACACATATATCTCCAAGTAATAATGATGGAGTTATTGATGGTTGTTGTCAAGTTCTAAATGTAAACAACACAAATATACAAATGTCTTTGTGCCAGTCAACTGCTCCCCACTTACAATAGATTTTAAAACTCAGACTTGCAGACGCCACAGCGCCGACATTTATATGCTCAAGTTTAGACACGTGTTTACCGTTCACAGTCCCGACATTAAAAAAAAAAAAGAATTAAATCACAGCGACATTTTGAGGGTTGGATGATGTGACCTGGGCTCCTAGCTCCTTTCTCATGTGTAGAAACGTGAGAATCCCTCCCCCAGCACTGGACAGGACACCAACCATGCCCAGGCCGAGACTGAAGCTCACCGAGAACGAATAGTGACGTCCGTAAGCGATGTAGAAGATAGCTTGGACCTCACTGAGCACTGCTGTGGATGTGATGATACAACTCAAAAGCCCGACACCAGCTAGAATTAATGAAACAAAGCATACATTTTAAATTAATTTTTAAAAAAAATTCTAGTCCAGCAACAAATAAGTCATAATAAACTAAGTTGCGAAATGTCTAATGCAGTGGTTCCCAAAAATTCTTGACCCACGGACCCCTTTTAAAGTAAAAATGTTTTGCAACAAATGCGGATATTACGCTTTCAGTTTTGATTCAATTTAATTGGTTATGTTGTGGTTTCAAATTATTTTCGTAAAAGTTGGTAAATAAATCATTCAAAAAGATTTTGTAATTTATTTAGGTTAATTGTGCGCAAATCATTGCATTTGCTTTCCATGAATTCAAACACTGAATTAAAGAGAGCATAAAAACGATTTAAATTAAATACGTACTTGATGATAATCAACGTACTTCAGTGTTAATAAGTAAACGATTAATGTCTTCTTCATTATAAAAAAAAACATTGTTGAGTAAATAATCTCTCATTCAAGGCATTCCTTTTAGTTTTGTTAACTGCACTAATACATAATCTAGTGATCCATGCAACCTTTCACCATTATCTTTTGCGAATAAAGGATGTCGATGAATGACACAATGTACTGAAAATTCATTTGTTACATGTTGCCCCAGAAATTCAAGGGTATTCAAAAAAAATTAATTTAGAAAAAACGTTTCACATTTCTTATCTGTTTCCAAACATTTAGACATCAAAAATTCAACAACACTGTTTTGACGGCATTGTTTCTTCGGCCTTTTCAGTGCTGGATTTACCTGTTTGCTACTCAAGCTATAGCCTGTGGGCCCCCCGGAATCTTTTTCATATCACTGAAATAGAATATCTGGACTTCAAAAGGGCCCCCAAGCCCCCAGATCTCAAATGGGACCGTCCATAAAGTATGTCATACCAGAGGGCATGAGAGTTGTAAGAAAGTGTGACGGGGGGGGGGGTGTCCGGTCATGTGTGACGTAATGGTGTTTTATACATTTTAATTATTTTGTTAATTTAAAAAAAACTATTTTGTTTGTAAGTGTGGCGTAGCTTTGTGACTATGGGGAGGGGGGAGCTAAAAATTGTCAAAATTAGCGGGACGTAACCCAATAGCCTAAATCTGGCCCAGAGCTCACCCATTCTTTTCGGTGTTATAACAAACCACTGTTGATAATTATTAACGTTTTAAATGGAATGCTACTGTAAAGCGCTATTAAAAATAATATTTGATGATAGGATACAATTTAGATAAATATAACTTTCAGACACATCGAAAAATTAACAACCTAGCAACCCGCGTACTTGTAGATTCAAGCTAAAAACTAGTATTTCTCTGACCTACTTATTGGGATTCCCATTTCTTACGCGCCAAGCTAAACTTTCAATAAACCAAGTATTTTGATTGGTTATAGATGTGGAAATTACCTCAGCACTACTACCTTTTCTAGGTAAAACATTGTACTCTGTGAATTGATAGCACCTAATAAGATAGTATTTAATTAGTTGAAAAAAAATACTTATTTATTTAATGTTATCTAATTTAATTTCCATAATAATTAAAATTAATCAAAGCTTTATTATTTTATATTAAACGTTGCTTGGACCCCCCTGACGTTGTCCAGGGACCCCCAAATAACTTTTAATTTTACACGGACCCCCTGAAAGGTACCGCGGACCGCTGAGGGTCCGTACGGACCACTTTAAAAACCACTAGTCTAATGTTTTCTAGCTCAGTGCTTCTCGAACTAATTAGAATGGCGGACCGACCGAGATTTTCCCATTGCTCAAGTGAGCTGTGCACTACTTTACGTGTATAGAGGTGGTTATTATTATTATTTTAAACTTTTATTTTTTATTGTATGTGCTTATTACCACAAACATTGACATATTCTACAGGGTTAGTATTAAAATTAATGGTTTCTAATTGAGAATTATAATTATTCTAGATACAACCCGCGGCGTAGCATACACCGCAGACTTGCTCATAGTGTAAAGAATGGGGCAGGGGAAGAACGGACACAACCAGCAGCACGACAAAATGAAAATAAAGAGTGGACGTGGGGGGGTGGAGAGTACAACCAACGAATTGTTGTCTCCAGACATGCGCACTGCGGTTGTCACCTGCCCCACCCCACCCTGCACCAACCTCGTTTGCTAACAATAGACTGTGATTGTGTGATTGGTCGACCCTAGCGAGGGTCATGGCCCGGTACCTGTCGTGGACCACTAATTTGAGTAGCACTGATCGATCGGGTTAGTCAACGATTTCACGAACGACAGGCCGGCACTAGTTGTAAAGCACACCACTGACCGTGTACGAAAGGCAGCTGGGAGCCAGTCAACCCACACTCTCAATGTATTACAATTGAATGTGTGTGGTATCCGTCCCAAAACACAGGAAGTGCTCAAGCTACTCCACGAACGAGAAGTGGACGTAGCACTCTTCCAAGAAACGCTTCTGAAAGGAAAGCCGTTTCACCTTACAGGATACTCGCTGTATCACTGTAAGTGTGGCCCCAGGTGTCGGGGGATAACCACAGGGGTAAGAGACGACCTTGTGGTTGAGGTACTAGGCATAGAGTGCCTCAACCAAACTGACACGATTACGACAAAGGTATACAAAGGTGATCGGGCCTACACGATCACCAATGTGTATAACCGTCCCAGGAACCCAATCTCGTTGCCAATTGGTACTGAGACCACATTTGGCAAGAGGATCATAGCAGGTGATTTCAATGCCCAATCACCTGACTGGGGTTACGCTGACCGGAACCCATCGGGTCGCTATATTGAGGAAGTTGCCCTCAATACAAATCTCATCAGGCTCCAAAGTGCAGAGAGCCCCCCTACTCTTTTGCATACGGGACATAGCACCGAGTCCCGACCAGACTTATCCCTTATATCTGCGGACCTAGTGTCCCAGCACAGTCTGGAAGTCTTAGCAGAGATAGGAAGCGACCATCTTCCAATATTGATGAGATTTGAGCTCAGAACGACAAAAGCACGGTGCGAGCAGCGCCATTGGCAGTTCCGGAAAGCTAACTGGGATCGGTATGTGAGCGAGTCTCACATACAGTTACTACCACTTAACGTCGAGGTGGACGACGTTGATGTGTGTTA
>MUZC01001659.1:405777-465674 GCA_002072015.1 Radix auricularia
AACGCACTCTCTGGTATGGGAAAAGTAAGAAACCCGAACCCACTGGTGACAGATGGGGAAAAGAAAGCAAGTGAAGAAAAGCGCGCACGTGCGTTAAATAAACACTTTGCCCAAGTCAATCGGAAGACCAGAGATACTGAAGAAAGCCGGGCCATAAACCGAATGAGAAAGGAGGAAGTCCGAAAGTAAAGGCCCACACCTAGAGGTTTTCACTTTTTCACGGCAATTTTCACATTGAATGAGTTGCAAACAGCCCTCGATAAGTGCGAGACAGGCAAAGCACCAAGTCCAGACAAAGTCCATAATGAGATGCTCAAGCAATTGGGCATCGAAGGCAAGAATAAACTACTACATTTTATCAACAGGACATGGACTACAGGCATTTTGCCGAAGGAGTGGAAAAAGGCCACAGTTATCCCAATTCAGAAAGAGGGGAAACCAGGCGAAAGCCCCGACAGCTACCGGCCGATATCCTTGACATCGTGTCTTGGGAAGGTAGCTGAAAGGATGGTTAACGCCAGGCTCTATTGGTTTCTAGAAAAAAGTAAGTGCATTCCTATGACTCAGGGTGGCTTCCGCAAGGGACGCCAGCCGATGGATCAGGTAATAAGACTTGTTCAGTCTATCACGAATGAGCTCCAGATGCGAAACCACACATTGGCAGTATTCTTCGATCTAAAACAGGCCTATGACAAGGTCTGGTGTACTTGGCTTATGTTTAAGCTCCAGAAATTGGGAGTTACAGCGAAAATGCATGGTTGGATACAATCGTTCTTGGAGAATAGAACAATAAGAACCCGCATGGGGGAGTCTTTATCCAGCGAAGCTCGACTCGAGGACGGACTCCCACAAGGGTCTGCCCTAAGTTGTACGCTGTTCCTAGCATACGTTAGCGACATTCAAACGTCAATCGATTGCAGTTGCGCGATGTTCGCAGACGACTTGGTTGTCTTTGCGTCCGGGAGGGACGTAGCGAATTTGCAGATCAGACTACAGCGCGACCTCGATAGGATCGAGGAATATGCCAACAAGTGGAGACTCATAGTGAACACGCAAAAGACCGTCCATTCCATTTTCACAAATGGCAGGAATGCACTGAAACATGATGTTGTGCTTAACATCTGTGGGGAAAAGGCTGAAATGGGACAAGGCACCAACGTATTTGGGCGTGTGGTTGGACCAGAAAATCCAGCTACACAACCATATTCGTGAACTGCGCGCAAAAACCACTGCCCAACTGTCACTGGTGAAAAAGCTAGCAAGCACTGATTGGGGTGCCGATGCAAGAACGCTGAGAGCTCTCTACCTCAGCAAAGTGAGAGGAGCCATTGACTACAGCCTCCCCATCCAGGCCTTTGCGAGCAGAACAGCGCTCGAGGATCTGGATAGAGTCCAAAACCAAGCTCTAAGACTGGTTTGCGGGGCGTTACGTACTACACCCAACGCCGCGGTAGAAATCTTGGCAAATGTGGAACCGCTCAAAGTACGGCGAGAGAAAGCAATACTAACTACGGTGGAAAGATACCGTAGAATGGATCGCAACGAAACCTGCTTTCAGATGCAAGACAGATGGGTAAAACGCACACGACTGAAACGACCCTCCTTTATGGATGCGGTCAACGAGCTCGAGGTTTCAGTTAAATTACCCAAAAGCAGGGAAAAAATATCCATGGTCCCGGCAAGGGGACCTCACGAATGCTACTCTCTGCCCGATCTACGTTTGTCACTGGCAAATGCCGCGGTGGGGAAAATAGTCCAGTTGAGCTGCAGTACGAAGAAGCACTAAGGACTATCGAAGCCTACGGTACAGGCGTAGTAAGAGTCTATGCAGACGGCTCATGCTTCACAGATGGACAAAGTGGGTACGGTGCACTAATTGAATACCCTGCTGGAGGTCCAGCAGTAACTGAACTGTCTGGACCATGTGGAAGACTAGCTTCAAGCGGGGATGCTGAACTAGAGGCAATCCACAAGGGTGTGAAAGAGAGTTTTCCAACAGTCGTAGTCTTCACCGACTCGAGATCCTCCCTGGAACTCTTGGGTCGGAGCTCTATGGAGACGAAAACTGTCGATGCTGTACTGGAGATCGTTAACTACATTAGATCTCGCGGGGGCATGGTTGTCCTGCAGTACATTATAAGCCACGCAAAGATACCACAGCAAGAAAAGGCAAACTTGCTGGCACAACAGGGTGCTGCCCAGCCCCAAATCGAACGCCCAATGACCCAGTTGGGGATAAAATTGTGGCTAAAAGACCATTTCACGGAAAAATGGCTAAAAGGTTGGGAAAATGGTGACACGGCACGAACGCTTTACGATAAAATGCCGCGACCGCGCAAGCGAGATCCCTGGTGGAAACTGCCTCGTAGCTGCCAGTCCCTCATCACGCAGATGAGGACTGGACTCTGTCCAACAAACAGTTACTTTCACGGGCTAGACAAAAACAGGGAACCCGGCTGCCGTTTATGTGGTATGGCCGAGGAGACAGTGGCACACCTGCTGACCGATTGTTCTGCGGCAATTGGGGACGCGGTGAGGTCAGGCAGCCATCGCACTGCGGAAGAATATCTCCATGGCGACGCCCTTATGTTGAGGCTCGCTGTTGGTATTGTAGGCCGGGTTATAAGAGTCTGAAGGACTCAACCCTCCAATGAGAATGTCACATATTTAGTCAACGATTTCGTGAGCGTTCATTTTTGTGTTAAAACTTTATGTTGCATTTATAATTTAACAGTCGTGCTTTAAAGAATTTGTGTGCGACTATTTTCTTGATATAATTGTTGTGAAATTTCACACGCTTCTGGGATTCTGTATGGAATGTTTTTAAAGTGATATTTAACATCTGGAACCACAGCAGAATGTGAACTATTCCGACTTTGTTGTGACATTTAAACAGAATACACAGATGCGCGTAGTTAACATTTACACCGCTTCAGTTTTAAATTATAAATTTAAACGATACAAACCGGCCACAAAATATAGCACAGCAGACGCCAGCACTAGGTTCCTATTATCAATCGACTTGAAGAAGTATTGTCGGTAATAGACGATACCACACACAAGGCCGGCAACCGCGCTGAAGAAAGCAATCATGATGAATGCCCTTGACGAGGAGAGTGCTGAACCTGGTGGTAGAAACTTGTGTATTCAGATATTCATGAATTTATTTGTTCACCAGAAACAATCAGCTTTGAATTGTGTAATACTCTTAGCTGATGGAGCATCTACTCTTTGTCCTCTAACAATATTGATCTGATGCTAATTATACATTATTAGGGCATTAATATAACTTAAAATTTATTGATTTGGAATTTTAAAGAAATTAAATTTCCAGACATAAATTTATAATTATTTTTAATGACGCAAAAACATGCAATTATTAAATAAAAGGGTTTAAGTCGTTTCGTATCTTACATAGCCAGGATACCTTGGTCGATTACCTTATTTTACCTGGTCAAGGTAGTTTGGACAACTGTCTTATCTTACCTGGCCAATGTATTTTGGACAACTATCTTATCTTACCTGGCCAATGTATTTTGGACAACTATCTTATCTTTCCTGGTCAAGGTAGTTTGGACAATTATTTTATCTTACCCTGCCAAGGTAGTTTATGGGATTACCTTGTGTGTCGTATGATACACAGTCAGACTTGAAACAGACGAGATACAGCCCCGCGCTAACTTTCCGCTCCGTGTCACTCATCCAAGCTGGTACCGCCATGGCAACCATCAGAAAAAAGGCCCCGAGGTAGCCAATGATGAACGATGTCTTTATGATGGGGTGAAGCATTGGTTCGGCCATTTTACAGAATGTTCAGCTGTCTTAGGATCCTGAGTACCGGAAGAGAACGTTTGAATGAAAGCCAAATTGGCTAAATCCTTATACAGTATTCGGGGTATAAATATTTATATTTATAAAGGTTTGAACTTACACATACCTGTGTTTTCTTATATAGAATATACTATGAATAAATATGGCATCCGTTCTTCTTCATAAGACGATGGCAGTAACTCCTGCTCCTCTGGCCCTTCTCTCTTCACTCCTAGCTGTGAGGATACTTTTGCAACTGGAATGCCCCCCCACGCCATTTTACATATATATAATGAGCAAGTGTGCGGCGTATACAAATAATTATGACCAATGACCCTTGCCAGGGTCAGCCAATCAGAGTTTATGGTTAGCAAGCAAGGTTGGTGCAAGGTGAAGGGCTGGTAACTAATCGCAGTGAGCATTGTCTCGAGACCAACAATGCATCGGCCCCACCACCACCATCCCCCGATCGAGGTTCACTCGCGTTGTTCTGATTTCTTCGTGATGTAGTTTGTGTTCATTACTTCCCTCCTTTCTTTGCATCATCTATGAGCAAGTCTGTGGCGTATGCTACACTGCGGGTCGTATCTAGTTTTTTTTTTACTGCATCATTGAAATGTGTTTCCAGTTTTCAATAAAACAATTGCATGCATCAGTTGTAATTAGTGTTTTATGTAATATATTCACTTGGGGGGAAATGCAAGAAAAGACAAAACTGATAATGGTTATCATATTTACTATTGTATTCGTTGTCACGTTTTTATTAAGTACCGTGAACTGATAGCAAATAAATTATTCTGAGTTTATTTTTATTTCAACAAAAATAACTATTTTACATCAGTGCTTTTTTTCAATGGGAACCCATGGGAACTGAGTTACAATACCTGTTTTGGCCAGATGCGTGTATAACGTGACTATAAAGTTAGTCAGGTCGGTTTTTATTATAAATAAACTCTTTGAGTCTCTCATTTTCTTATAAAAACGTTTATTTCTTTAAATATCTGTTCAATAAAATTTGTGTTCGGTGAAAAATTCAATTATAGACTATTATAGTATTTTCTGAAATAAGTTAAAAAACAGTTGTGAAATGAGTTCCCAAACATTTTTCGCTAGAAAAGAAGCACTGTTTCACATTAATCAAAATCCAAAATAAGAAAAAGCTAATTTATGTAACAAAAGCTTCACAATTCTGCACACAAAAATTGAAACTAAATGTTATATACTTACTCTGATTTACTTTCTCTAAGTAGAATTGCTAGATTAAAACCAAAGACTTGCCACCTGAAGGAAAAATTATGTTTAAACATTAACCAGCCAGCATAAGGGGACTGTCTCTCTTAAATAAAATAAATGATTTCTTCTCTCATCCTTGTGCATTTGATGTTTAATTCTGAAACATCTCTTGCTCCAGCATCTACTGACTTGCACTCATCGCCATTACTTATTTGGGCCGTGTTGACATCACAAGTGTTTATTCTACACGTAATGAGCGGATGTTTAACAGTGGCCTACACATCTCTTCTACAACACACCCCATTGTATGTAATGTGACCCAGCGCTGAAATTGTCATTTACATGCTTGACATTTTACTCTGATATTCACCCCTCCCGTCCCCATTACTTTAATAATAGCATTTATTTTTATTATTTCAGAAACCCTCAACAATATTTACATAATGTTTGATGTTCGGTTGATGCAAATCCTAGTTTAAAACTGAAAAATAACTTTAACATTTTTTTTTCTAATTAAAAGAATACTTATTATTAACAATTAATATTATAAATCATTGCTCAATAATCATACAGATTTCAAAAGACTTTTTAAAAATCTTTAATTATCTCTTTTCAAATGCTTTTTTTCTCCTTCTTTTACATAATTAATCCGAAGCTTTCGTAATTTGACTCAAGACGCATGAGGTGGATCTTGGAGGAATACGACAAAGAGTGGAGTTGTTTTTTTTAATGCGGAGGATTTTTTGTTGTTTGTTGCTGCTTGGATTTGACTGCTCATTAAAAAATTTACTATTTTAAGGAATATATTTTTTAAATTATATCAACGGTATCAAGAAAGCTAAATATTTATTTTGTAAGGAAAAAATAATTTTAAAAACATAGCGTACTAATATAAAAATATTAGTCTAATATAATCCCAAAATATTTTTCCGATAGCATTTTAGTAAGCGAGTGGGAAAAAAAGAAGAAAAAAGATTTCCCAGCAAAGGACGGAAATTTTCTACAACTCACTTCAAACGACTTATTGAAAACGGAGAAGTTTTCAGCTGAAAATGGCTTATAAATTCAGCGGCTAAGACAAAAGTGTTTGTTTCTGTTTTTAATACTTTGGAAACACTTTGTCTGCTTTGGGACCCCAACCTAGAACAAATTAAAAAAACAGCTGCAAGATTCATTACTGGAGAATATTCAAAACTGACAAGAGTAACACCATTAGTTAAATCATTAAACCTTGAAACACTAGAGGATAGAAGCACCAAGAGTAAATTGGTAATTGTACATAAAGCGATTAATTCTAATTTAGAAATACAACACAGAGTTAACTTAATACAACCCTCAGATAGACATAAGGATAAAACACCTTATGCAATAACAAACAAATGCAATTTTTCTTTCTTCCTGTTCGGAATTCGGGTGTGGCATGGATTGCCCGAAGAAACCAGGAAAGCCAACACTTTATCATCATTTTAAACTCTAATAATAATGTGGGACTAAACACAAACCATAGATAAACGTAGGACGCAATAATCTTCTGTACAGATGGAGCGTATGTAACATATAAGATAAGAAGATACGATAAGATTTCTGACTGGAAGATGCCAGTGTAAGATCATGAGAAACCAAAGGGACAAATGACATCTACTTTGATTTCTGACCGGAAGATGCCAGTCTGATCATGAGAAACCAAAGGGACAAATGACATCTACTTTGATTTCTGACTGGAAGATGTCAATCTGATCATGAGAAACCAAAGAGACAAATGACATCTACTTTGATTTCTGACTGGAAGATGCCATTGTAAGATCATGAGAAACCAAAGGGACAAATGACATCTACTTTGATTTCTGACTGGAAGGTGCCAGTCCGATCATGAGAAACCAAACGAACCAATGACATCTACTTTGATTTCTGACTGGAAGATGTCAGTCTGATCATGAGAAACCAAAGTGACAAATGACATCTACTTTGATTTCTGACTGGAAGATATCAGTCTGATCATGAGAAACCAAAGGGACCAATGACATCTACTTTGATTTCTGACTGGAAGATGTCAGTCTGATCATGAGAAACCAAAGAGACAAATGACATCTACTTTGATTTCTGACTGGAAGATATCAGTCTGATCATGAGAAACCAAAGAGACAAATGACTACTTTGATTTCTGACTGGAAGATGCCATTGTAAGATCATGAGAAACCAAAGAGACAAATGACATCTACTTTGATTTCTGAGTGGAAGATGTCAGTCTGATCATGAGAAACCAAAGGGACTAATGACATCTACTTTGATTTCTGACTGGAAGATGCCATTGTAAGATCATGAGAAACCAAAGAGACAAATGACATCTACTTTGATTTCTGAGTGGAAGATGTCAGTCTGATCATGAGAAACCAAAGGTGACAAATGACATCTACGTTGGAATGGTTTGAGCGGGGAAAAAGGCTAACAAAACTATGCACTACTGACAAGCAAAGCCAGAATTTAATAAACAGTGAAAAGGCTCGTTGACTTAGTGAATTTCAACATTGTCCGATGTTTTGCTGAGCTCAGCATGGCTCTTCATAGTTGAGTCAATAAACTACATCAGTCACACAATGGACAACTTTTGATTCTCGGTGAATTTCTGGCAAAATTTGATCTGTTTTTTTTTTTTTTGTGTTTTTTTTTTCAAGAACAAATGCCTGTAATACAAACCGATGAAATTCATGATCACTGCTTGGGAAAGGAAATTACACATGAGCCCATTGTCATTTCATTGATGGGAAATAAGGTAAGTTAAATTATTCTAGGGAGAGTAAAATCAGCTAATACTTTTCAATAATACGTGATTGCACACCGGACCAAAGTCACCAAGAACAGATGTCACTGTCAATGCGCGTTGTAAGCCCAGGGGGTGGGGGTGTTCTGAAGCAATTAATGAGCACTTCGATCGTTTTTTTAGAAGTAGAAGAACCTATTGGAACTGACGAATTGGATTTAGTCGTTTCTGATATCCGCGGTCAATGTTACAACTTTGCGTACATAAAGAGGCATCCTTCAGGCGTATCAGCTCAGCTTTTACAATTAATTCCTAGGGCATTTTTTACCGCTAGTGCCTTTCACAATTAAATGCTGCTAAGTGATATGGCAAAAAAAATATTTTTTCTTTGCCTAATTCAACAAATCTGTTTTATTTTCGACTTTAACAAAGTCACGAGCTTTCCTTTCCAAATATGTTCGAAATATTTATGTGAAACCACTTTGTGAAACAAGATGAAAAAGCTATGTGGGAAGTGCAAGAAGGGAAGTGCTATATCAAGCAGGTGAAATCTGTAACGCACTTTTCGAAATTGCAGAGCTAAGTAATGGTCCAAAAAGCTATAAGTGAAGCATATTCAATGTGCACACAACTTAAGAACTTCACTTACATTGTTCCAATTTTTCGTACGACACGTTCCAAATTAAACTACATCAGCAAACGATTACAAAATATTTCTGTCGATTAAGCAACTGCAGTTGACAGTATGGAACATGGAAATGATTAAAATCTGACAGGAATTGCGTCTTTAAAAAGCAATAGCAAAAATAATGCTAAATGACATTGCAACTGACTTTGAAGTTGAACGCATTTGCAAAGAAACGAGAGCGTGAAAATGAAAAGAAAAGCAATTTACATATGAATAAAAAGATGCAGGATTTGTAAATGAACACGAAAATTTTCGTACATATTTTGGAAACCATATTGTTGATGTGCCAATCATGTCGATGGACATTTGCTTTGAGCAACTACAAAGGCACCATAATCATTTCGGTTTCTTTATAAATTTCATTAAAAAAACACACACAAATTGATCTACTAGATTGCAGTAAGAATCTGGAGAAAAAGCTAATTAAGTTTTTAATTTACCAATTTAATACATTTTGATGCAATTTTTTTCATGGATCTTGCTCCTCGTCTGCTGCATTGGGCCCGAGGCCCCGCTCATCATTTTTGCCTCGGGCCCGCTAAACTCTATGACCGACCCTGGTGGCAACCCATAAACATGTGACCCATTTTTGAAGTCGAGAGACCAGGTTTAAAAAGCTAAAACTGAGAAGGGAAGTGCCGCATGTAATGGCCTCCAAAGTGTGATATTTTGGTAGGTATTTAAAAACGAATTAAAATGTTGGCGGTGTTTAGGAAATTGGATGTTCTCAATTGGTGCTGTAACACGATCCCCACCCTCCACATTTACATAAAGAGAATCACTGTATTAGTCATATAAGAAATAATCGCTAAGCTATTTCACGCTTTGCCAAGGTGGGTGTCATACACACAATTACTCGTCAATAAAGTAAGAGTCATATTTTGAGTGTCCAGACCTGGCTATTTTGAGAGTGTCCAGACCTGGCTATTTTGAGAGTGTCCAGACCTGGCTATTTTGAGAGTGTCCAGACCTGGCTATTTTGAGAGTTTCCAGACCTGGCTATTTTGAGAGTGTCCAGACCTGGCTATTTTGAGAGTGTCCAGACCTGGCTATTTTGAGTGTCCAGACCTGGCTATTTTGAGAGTGTCCAAACCTGGCTATTTTGAGAGTGTACAGACCTGGCTATTTTGAGCGGTGCATCCGTTTGTCAGCAACTGGCATATGGTAATCGGAGGCTCATGTAACATGAAGACTGACGATGGTCTCCTCCCCCCCCCCCCCCCGACCGATGGTCTTATTTGCGTTGGGAAGATTCGAGTATTCCGCGTGAGGATCGCAGATAACGAATGTACAGCACGGCATGATGGAGAAAATGGTGGTCGAGGTCCTGACACAGATGAAGGTTTGTACAGGTCAGATCCGTACACGAATGTTAAAAGTGCAATTTGCACCAACACTCGTGTATTTAGGCTTTCCAGTGACGCAATAATACTGATCGTCAAATCCTAGGGCTTGAACCGCCTCTCCCCATTCCCCACTAGATCCGGTCACAACAAAACACCATTTTGACATCTTGTCAACTGACTAGATCAATCGCTTCATAATAAATAACGGGCTGGTCCACTGCCCGAGTGTAAGGCGAACCCCCACCCCCCAACACTCACTCGCCAATACTATGAGACCATGGCAGGCTAATTAATATAAATAAAAGAACACATGAGCAGTTAGTCCCTGCCAAAGAAATTAGGGAAAGTATTTCACAAGTTTCTGTTTAGATGACTGACAACAGTTACTACATTTGTAGCTGTTGCCCTCTTTCCACTGACCACCAGTCACTGTTACCTTCCACTGACCATCAGTCAATGTTACCTTCCACTGACCACCATTCACTATTACCTTCCACTGACCACCAGTCACTATTACCTTCCACTGACCACCAGTCAATGTCACCTTCCACTGACCACCAGTCACTGTTACCTTCCACTGACCATCAGTCAATGTTACCTTCTACTGACCACCAGTCACTATTACCTTCCACTGACCACCAGTCACTATTACCTTCCACTGACCACCAGTCAATGTTACCTTCTACTGACCACCAGCCACTATTACCTTCCACTGACCACCAGTCAATCTTACCTTCCACTGACCACCAGTCAATGTTACCTTCCACTGACCACCAGTCAATGTTACCTTCCACTGACCACCAGTCAATGTTACCTTCCACTGACCACCAGTCCCTGTCACCTTCCACTGACCACCAGTCAATGTTACCTTCCACTGACCACCAGTCCCTGTCACCTTCCACTGACCACCAGTCCCTGTCACCTTCCACTGACCACCAGTCAATGTTACCATCAATGAGCAGCCCAGCTAAAGCATCATCTTCACCGATGTATTGGCAATCTTTGGACATTCAGTAGGAGCAATAACGATTAGATTGCCACCCTTAATTAATAGAACTGATGAAGCCTAACCGGTTTATCAAATCACAAGGAGAGAGGACTCTTTACAAATCGGGCTGAAGATGTATGAGTTTCTTTGTTTGTAGGTATGTGTGCCGTCTCTTCTTTAAAAGCGTTGTTAGAGTCTGTTTAGATTTGCAGATAAAAATTGAAGTGGTTTTAAGAGCTGTCATTACAAAAACTTGACACTGTTTTATCTACTGCCAAGCAAGCGGCGAAAAATGTTATCTCGGTAAAATCACAGCTACGTAAAAACATACGTCTTCAGGACATGTCCACAGACAATATCACTGTTAAAAATAACTGAAATAGAATGAGCTGCGTAATTATAATGCGCACGATGACGACACGCACTAGTTTGTTTGTTTTTTGTTGTTTTTTTTTAAACAGGGTGTTTAATTTATTAGCGTTTTTTTAAATTTAATTAGGGGCTATACTGTATGCCGCATTCATATATTACGTACGCAAGGAGTGGGAGGGAGGGGTCTTAAATTAACGACATTTTACGTATGGATGCGTGCGGTGGGGGGTCTTGACTGAATGTGTACGTACGCACAACAAATTTAAGTTGTATAATACTAAGCATAGTAACGTAAACAGCTCTGGCTCCAAACGGCATTCGAGACCGACTGAGTCAAGACTGATGTGCAATATTGTTTTATAATTTTGTACAAACTAAATTCTGAACTATAAACTGCTTGGAATTAATTTAACATTTGATTGAGACCTAACAATTTACACGTTACTAAAATATATCCGTCAGATTTATATTTCCATTTCTTAAAATTAGTAGCAGTTTCTCTTTCTTCAACTGGTGCTTCAGCCATTATTTAAAAATACACACCGGACAGCAATTTTATTTTATTAGTTTTGTAATGCAGTGTTCAAGACAATAAAATTTGATTGTTTGTTCTGTTTCTTCAATAAATTCAACATGAAAAACACAATATTACATTAATGACGCCAGGCGATTTAGGACGAATTTTTCCCTTCCCACCTCGTTACACTTCCATAAAAAAAACTTAACCCCTCCCCAATCCAGGATGACGTCACAAAGGGGCCGTCCAAATGACGTCTCACCTAGAGGGGGGGGGGAGGGGGTTGACCATTTGTGAGCAAGTGTGACGCCGGGGATGGGTTTGATGACCTCCACGGGCTGCAGTGAAGTGTTGACAAACATGACCGCGCAATGTACAAGCACTTGGCCCAGGTGAACAAAAAGGTCATATAGTCTACAATTGAAAAATAAACCATTAAGGAAGAAGGGGGAAAAGGTGATAAAGCGCATGCCCTTATCAGCAGATTTTCTCAACCCCATTCACACGGAATGAGTTGCAAATCGGGATCGATGAGTGCAAGACGACCAAATCATCAGGTCCGGATAAAGTTGACAGCGATTTCTTTAAGCATTTAGGCAAGATATGTCTGATAAAGCTGTAGCACTTAACTTATAGAACATGGACTACATGTGCTGCCGATGCGTATGAAGAAAACTACAATCATCCCAATTACCAAAGAAGGTAAAGCAGGCGAATTGCTGGCTCATTTTCCTCACTTCGTGTGTAGGAACGGTAGCTATGCGCAAGTTTAACGCTCGGCTCTGCTGGTACCTTTTGAGAAGTGAGGGCATTCCTTTGACGTAGATGGGTTCCGTAAGGGTCGCCAACCGATGGACCAAATTATCTATGAAATAAAGTTAATCAACGAACTCCAGATGCGAAATCATACAGTGGTGGTGTTTTTCACAATTAAACACACTTATGAGAAAGTATTGAGTAGAGGGCTATTATTATTATTCAAACTACAATAGTCGGGTGTCGCTGCTAGCATTCATCGCTTGATATCATCGTTCCCAACGGACAGGATAATCATGAACGTTGCACTACCCAGTGAAGCACTACCAAGTGAAGCACTACCCAGTGAAGCACTACCCAGTGAAGCACTACCAAGTGAAGCACTACCCAGTGAAGCACTACCCAGTGAAGCAATACCCAGTGAAGCACTACCCAGTGAAGCACTACCTAGTGAAGCACTACCCAGTGAAGCACTACCCAGTGAAGCACTACCCAGTGCAGCACTACCCAGTGAAGCACTACCCAGTGCAGCACTACCCAGTGAAGCACACTACCCAGTGAAGCACACTACCCAGTGAAGCACACTATCCAGTGAAGCAATAACCAGTGAAGCACTAGCCAGTGCAGCACTACCCAGTGCAGCACTACCCAGTGAAGCACACTACCCAGTGAAGCAATACCCAGTGCAGCTCTAGCCAGTGCGGCACTACCCAGTGAAGCACTACCCAGTGAAGCACTACCCAGTGAAGCACACTACCCAGCGAAGCACACTACCCAGCGAAGCACACTACCCAGTGAAGCACTAGCCAGTGCAGCACTACCCAGTGCAGCACTACGCAGTGAAGCACTACCCAGTGAAGCACTACCCAGTGCAGCACTACCCAGTGAAGCAATACCCAGTGCAGCACTACCCAGTGCAGCACTACCCAGTGAAGCACACTACCCAGTGAAGCACTAACCAGTGAAGCACTACCCAGTGCAGCACTACCCAGTGAAGCACACTACCCAGTGAAGCACACTACCCAGTGCAGCACTACCCAGTGAAGCACTACCCAGTGAAGCAATACCCAGTGAAGCACTACCAAGTGAAGCACTACCCAGTGAAGCACTACCCAGTGAAGCACTACCCAGTGCAGCACTACCCAGTGAAGCACTACCCAGTGAAGCACACCCGAGTATGGACTCCCTCAGGGATTAGCCTCTAGCTGCACGTTGTCCTAAGCCTAGGTCCAACATCTACATGGAACTTTTGAACTTCAGAAAGCCGTGTTAGCAGACGACCTGGTTATCTGTTGTTCAGAAAAAGAATGCAGGGCTACGATAACTACATGGATGACTCGTATAGAGGAGTACGCCAAATGATGGCGCCTCGAGTTAAGCAGAGAGAAAACTGTCCACTCCATTTGCACGCATGAAAGGAATGCTCTCAGGCATGAGTTGGTGCTTCAACTAATTTTTATATAGCTCATAAAAGCAAAAAACTACATTAAGGGCCCCCGGCGCCCCATGTGTGTTGAATGGAGAAAATAATTTCCAGTTACCATCCTAGGAGGGTACTCAACAGTCTCTAAAATTTCATGACGATCGGATGAATGGTTTAGTCAGCTATAAAGGACAAGCGCACACACACACATACAGAGAGAGAGGGAGAGAGAGAGAGAATACTTTGATCTATATAAAAAGAGATAATTAAAATTTAACATAAAACACGGTGACGTTACACATGGCCGTACACCCCCCTCCCCCCTGTCACATACTGTTACACTTTCTTACACCCCATCCCCCCTCTCGAGCGTGACGTACTTTATGGACGGCCACTAAGCATCAACTAATAAGATTATTACTAAAAATTTGTAAAGAAAACACAAACGAAATAAAACAACAAAGGAAAACTTTAATAAGAATGAATTATACAACTTTACATTATCTTTATACAATATTCAACAGCCACAACGATTTTCCATTTATTGCATGCATGAAAAATATTAAAATCCGCAAAACTCAATTTTTTAAAAGCAATTAGTTTCAGTTTAATTTCAAAAATTGACACTATTTAAAAGCTGAGTGGTAACTTAATATTGTTAGTTATTTACCTATTATTTTAAAAACAGCAACAAAACGAAACGTTTAACAAATATACTTGTTATTGATGTCCAAGTTTGTATTAACTTTCATACAACAAAGAAAACACATCCAACAAAATCCTAATAAATGGGATAGTTAAAAAATGTCACACTGCACACACTAAACACAACAGCATCTGATATAAATGTATTTCTATTGCTTAAAATGTTTTTGAATTTTTTTTTTATTAAATTAGTAAGTGAATCTCAGTTAATGGTATTATTTTTGCCTTCTGAATCATACGATCTTTTTATACAAGGCTGCTCATAGCGTTAGAACTAACATTTCAGATAATGGTATTATTTTTACCTTCTGAATCATACGATCTTTTATACAAGGCTGTTCATAGCATTAGAACTAACATTTCAGATAATGGTATTATTTTTACCTTCTGAATCATGCGATCTTTTATAAAAGGCTGCTCATAGCGTTAGAACTAACATTTCAGATAATGGTATTATTTTTACCTTCTGAATCATACGATCTTTTATACAAGGCTGCTCGTAGCGTTAGAACTAACATTTCAGATAATGGTATTATTTTTACCTTCTGAGTCATACGATCTTTTATACAAGGCTGCTCATAGCGTTAGAACTAACATTTCAGATAATGGTATTATTTTTACCTTCTGAATCATACGATCTTTTATACAAGGCTGTTCATAGCGTTAGAACTAACATTTCGTCTGCTACTGTTTGTTTTGTTTTTTTTTTTTTTTTTTTTTTTTTTTTGTATTTTAAACCTGTATATCTCCCCACTAATCTGCTTAAAGTGATTTTTTTATTTGGTTGTCCGATTTTTGCCTTAATAATAATTTTTTTTAAAATTACAGATTGCAAATATTGTTAACAATGTTAGCCGAAACATAGATACGTAGACTATGTGACGCCAAACCTCTAAAAGTGCCGTGTTTTTAAATTAGAATTTATGTTCTTTCAGTGACAAATAGTGACATCTTTCCTTGAAGGAGTCTACAAAATTCCTGATTAGACCAGGGTCCCACTTTTTGTGTGTATACCATTGTGTATACTAATGTGTATACCATTGTGTATACCAATGTGTATACCAATGTGTATACCAGTGTGTATACCAGTGTGTATACCATTGTGTATACCAATGTGCATACCATTATGTATTCCAATGTGTATACCATTGTGCATACCATTCTGTATACCAATGTGTATACCATTATGTATACCATTGCATCGAAGGCCGAATTAAATTAAAGGTTCTTATAGTGACTTAAAGACAATATTTTTAACCAAAATTTTTTTTAATATTAGAAGGATAAATAAATAAACATTTTTGATAACAAGCATATTTTAAAAAAACAAAACAAAACATATCGGCAGGCAGTGTACCGATGTGTGTACATTATTTTAAAGATGGCATGCAACTTTTTGCTTCAATAAAAACGTTGAAGTGACTGCGTTTACCTGACACAAGTTATATGGATTATTGACTCTATTGATTATAGTTAGTGTGGGTTTATAATAGCTCCCTGTTGTACTGCTTCTCTCTTCAAGTGAAAAACTGTGAACAACCCCGCGGCGGCACTGCCTAAAGCTCCGACTATTGCAAGGCCGAGGCTGTAGTAAACACTGAAGTTGAATCTGGTGCTAAATGCAATGTACGCGATCGCTTCCATCTCTATAAGACCAGCTGTCGCAAAGATGATGGAGGCCACCAGACAAGTGCCGGCTGAGAGTGGAGAATACAGAGAAAATCATTGAGTATTTAGTGTTAGGTATTTCTTTTGATGTTGTATGTACATAATTGGAAATAACAAATTTACAAAACGCAGTTAACTAAAAGGGATCCGGTCTTGCTTACATCATGTCACGCATGTGCGATTAATGAAAAGATTTTTTAAAATGAGAATTTTACTGCTGACCCAAGCAAATTGTTTATATATATATATATATATATCATCTGTCCGTCTACCAAAGTATATATATATATATATGGCATCTGTCCGTCTACCAAAGTATATATATATATATATGGCATCTGTCCGTCTACCAAAGTATATATATATATGGCATCAGTCCGTCTACCAAAGTATATATATATATATGGCATCTGTCCGTCTACCAAAGTATATATATATATATAGCATCTGTCCGTCTACGAAAGACAATACATTTATCTTTATTATTTGCAGCTCTTGGTGTGGCTGATGAGACCAATCTTAGAGTGGCAGTCTCTTCTGCATGTTACACACACGAATGTACTGGGGCAGTATATCCTGGCCTTTCTCATCGCTCTTTTTCCAACTGCTTCTTCCCTAGTTTGCTCCTCTGCTCTTAGTGATCCTTCTTTCACTATAGCCCGCCATGTGGTCCTAACCTCAGCCAGGTTTTCCCAGTTTTGTATGTCAATGTTGGCTACTTTCATGTCTCTCCTGCATATGTCCGTGTATCTGAGACATGGCCGACCAACCGACCTTTTCCCTGTTGCCAGCTCGTCGTATAGCACATCTTTGGGTATGCGACCAGTTTGCATTCTCTTGACGTGTCCAAGCCAACGGAGGTGTCTTTGGCTTAGTATGGCTGGAATGCTGCTTATGGTTGCTTGAGCCAGGACCTCTGTGTTAGGGGACTTTCTCTTGCCATTTGATATCAAGGATGCGGCGCAGGCATCTGATGTGGAAGCTATTGAGCCTTCTTTCATGCCTGGTATAAGTGGTCCATGACTCGCATCCATAGAGGAGCGTGCTCAGTACACAGGCCTGGTATACCTGCAGCTTAGTCCTTGCTGAGAGTTTGGCATTGGACCAGACCCTTTTGTACAGCTTAGCCATTACAGTTGCTGCCTTCCCTATCCTACCGCTTATCTCATCTTCCACTGAGAGGGTGCTCGAGATGTTTGATCCCAGATAGGTAAAACTGTCAACAGCATCCAGGTTGCAGTCGTCTATAGTGATAGTTGGGAGGGAGGCAGCATCCTGTGCCATAATGTTGGTTTTCTTTATGCTAATGGTCAGGCCAAACTCTTTGCAGGCAGCGGAGAAGCTGGATACAAGGTTCTGCAGTCCGTCTGCTGTGTGAGATATTAAGGCAGCATCATCTGCAAATAAGAGCTCGCGCAGCAAAATCTTCCTTATTTTGGACTTTGCTCTAAGTCGGGCAATATTAAATAATCTCCCATCAGCTCTTGTGTGTATATATATCCCTTCGCTGTTGTTCTTGAAGGTATACTGGAGTAAGATGGAAAAGAATATTGCAAACAGAGTAGGTGCCAACACGCAGCCTTGCTTTACTCCACTACTTACTGGGAATGCTTCAGATGTGGCACCGTTATAACACACTGTGCCCTGCATGTTATCGTGGAATTGCTTGATACTGTTAAGCAGATGTGTAGGGCAGCCTATTTTTACTATGATCTGGAAGAGGCCGCTTCTGCTGACAATATCGAAAGCTTTAGTTAGGTCGACGAACGCGATGCATAGAGGCATATATTGATCCCTGTATTTCTCCTGCAGCTGGCGCAGAGAGAAGAGAATGTCTATAGTTGATCTTCCGGCTCGAAAGTCGCACTGCGATTCTGGGAGTACACGCGATGCTATGGTCTGCATGCGTGTTTATGCAACTAGGGTGAAGGCCTTTCCAACTATACTCAGAAGAGAGATTCCACTATAGTTATTACAGTCGCTCTTAAATCTGATAAAAACGCCAAAAAAAGGAAAATCGTACTTTGAGTTTTAAGATGTGATAAGTTTTGATCAGGTTTGAGGGTTGGCCATACATGAATAATTTTGCCTTCATAACATGTAAACCTCAAACTTTTCGATATTAATAAAATTGGAGTGGACACGTTAAATCTTTAGTTCCACTGTCATTGAGTCTTGAAACAAGCTTTCGAATTCTCAAGCAGGAATAAACTCGATGACATCGCACAAATAAAATAATAAAACCTCGAGCTTGAGTTGAAAGGGAAACATTATTATTGATATTTCACAAAAAAATAATTTAATTGTTAAAACTTTTGACGATTAATCGAGAAATTAATCGTTAATTTTGTAGTCCTAAAAAAACTAATTATATCTTTTCAACTAAGACATATTTAAGCATTTGAAAGTAGAAAAAAATAGATTAACTAAAATTTACCAGCAAAATAATAATTATCTAATTTGAACAATTTAAATTTTAAAAATTGTTCAAACATCTGTTAAATTATTTATTTTTTAAACATTAAATTTGAAAAAAAAACATATAAACAAACATTTGAAAATTAAATAACTGATTTCACAGTTACCAAATCTTTTCTTTTTTTTTTAAATTCTGTATAATTCTTAATTTTTCACAAGTCACTTGTCTAATGAAAGGACAATCAATACCAACCGGAAATAAAGAAGACAATCGCAGAACTGTTTGGAAGTCTCCTGTTCTCGATGGACTTGGTGAAGTATTTCTTATAGTAGACAGCGCTATTTACCAGACCGCCAATGGCACAGAAGAAAGCAATCATGATAAACGCCCTGGCAGCATAAATGCTTCCCCCTGATGAAAGGAAACGAATTAAACAACAGGTAAAAACTAATTTGTTGACTATAAATCCCTTATATATGAGATTTAACTAAGAGTATTGATTATTTTCAATGTAATACACACCGCGCGACTGACTAGCATAAACCTTTACATGCTACATAGAGATAATATAAACATTAATTAATGCAATTACAGTACATGCGATCGATCTGAAATTTTGACATAATTCATTTTTAGGTGAAAAAAGTCAATGTGCAAAATTCCAGCTGTATAGGATCCCGGGAAGTTGGGGGGGGGGGGGGGGGGGGGGGGGGGGTTCCCGCGGGACCACAGGACCACAACAAGATAGTGAAGTTAATATTGGTGATTTTAAACATCATCAAAGTTAAACTTCAGTAAAAGAACAGAAAACGTCGACAGATGAAGAGAATTGGCCGTTCTTTGCATTGCTTAAATATCTAGTTTATCTGTGACTACCGAGTCCAACCTCTTTACCAAGTGTAAATATCATTTTTAAAACACAGTGTTAGAGCACGGCCTCGTTCACTCCAACATTTATCATGTCAAGGATGAAAGTCAATGGACTGGTGGAATATTTGGTTCAAGATATTTGACCTACTTAATTCTATGTTTATGTTTATAAATTTAATTGTATGTTGTTTTTTTTTCTAATAAATTCAATTTTTGGTTAAATAACCAAGAATGCATTTTCTTAGATCCGAATTTGTCTTTGTACAACAAATACCGCCGAAAAGAAAAAAAATTGAAATTTTAAATTGACATTTCTTCTCATACAGCCGTTAAAGCAACCCAAAAGAGTATGTTGGGATGTGAGGCTAGACAGTGAACGCTTGGGGGTGGAGAGTAGCTAAAAACAAGGTAACCACTGGCGTAGGATTTAATCTCAGTTCTCAGATCATTAAATCACAAGTCGATGTACCCCGAAAAGTGGGATTGTTGCCCTTATAATACATAAAGCAGTGCTGTCAATGATTTAATAAATATTTTCAAATAAACATTATTTAAACTCTTTTAAAATCCTACTTTCAATTGTTTGGTCTCATGAACTGCTCTATAAATGTATGATTTATGTTGTCAATAAACGTTTACTTACTCCCCGCTGTGATGTTAAGACAACCCCCTGGTATACAAAAGAGATAGAGTCCAGCACTCGTGTCCCTGTTAGAATCTTTCAACCACCCTGGGGTGGCCATGCCGAGCAAAATGAAAAGCGCACCGAATCCTCCAAGAATGAAAGACAACTTAATGTTCTGATGAAGCATTTTGATGTTATCTGACTTGTCTGAAAATGATGTTACAAATAACTCTTTAAATCATGTTTACATTGGGGTTGGCGTCTCTTCATTTCACGAAAGTTTCTTGTTTCAATTTTTTGTTTTTGACATTCTTGAGTTGAAATACTACAAGTGAAATATTTAGAAAATAAATGGTAAATCAAATTTTATGTGTTAAAAACACTCAAAAAATCTTTTTAGCATAGTAGGAAAAATCGCTATAAAAGAAAACATCATTGATATCACGTTCCCCAAACTTAAACTTATTTGAACTAAAATTCAGCACACAGTTTTTTTTATTATTCAATATTTTAATCCAATGCGCTGAGACACATTAATAGATTTAGACTTTTAAAAAAATTAAGATTTGAAAGTATAAATAAATTATCAATAAAAACTAATCAGCTGCTTTATTTTACAATATTCAATCATTATCTTATTTATATCTTTATACATTTATCGAAAATACCATTGAAAAGATAAATAAATATATATCGCTTCTTCTTAAAATTAAAATACATTATACACAACCGAAACGTGTTGTGTGATTGAAACAATAAATTAAACTTTATTGATAGACTACTGCACAAGTTCATGTTTTGGCTAATGTCTTTATTAGTACAAATAAATACAAGAATTTGAATTATATAATACATACTATCACATTGTAAAAAATTATAATTCAGTAGAGGTTGTTTTTTTTAAAGTCAAATAGTCACGTCCAAAAGTCACGTCAAAGAGTCACGTCCAATAGTCACTTCATTTCACTCCATCAAACCTACAAGCTGAGAATCTACTGTATGTTGCTCCTACACCTAGTTGTCAGCACCAAAGCTGAAACTCATCATCACATAATAATGTAAAACCATTATATCATGTTGGCCACTTACCGAAGTTATGAATCTAGTGAGTCTGAAGATTTCAGGAAAGCCTGTTGGCCACTTACCCAAGTTATGAATCTAGTGAGTCTGAAGATTTCAGGAAAGCTTTCAGCCGACAAATCTTGAGCCAAAATGGAAAATTAGAAATAACTTAATTTGTTATCTGAATTAGTCAAATCTTTTTTAAAAAATTGTTTGTTTGTTTGATGTGTATTTTGTCTTGGTTTTTAATATTCTACTGTAATAAATGTTTTAAAGAGTTGTAGTTGCTACTCTCATTTCATCTAGCAATTGTTTTTTTGCCGATGAGTGCAAAATTGTTGGTCATTATATACTGGCCGCACAAAAAAGCCGGCGCAGAATCTTCTACGTCACAAGTGTCTTCTTGATAACAACGGAAACTTTCCGGACTTGCCAACCCTCCCGCCATTTGTCGGAAAGTTTCGAGTGTCATGTGTGGCGGCGCGGGAATCTTTAACTAGGTTCATAAGTTCAACACAGCTAATATTTAGTGAGTACGTGCAGAAACAAAAAGTTAGTGCGAATAATTTTTTAAAAAATATGTTTTTAGTGTTGTTGTTGTTGTTGTTTTTTTTTTTTTTTTTTTTTTTTTTTTTTGTAATTTGTATCCTTAAAAATTCTTGTATTGTGGCGAGGGAAGGGGAGGGGGTAACTTTCCTAGGAATAATGGCCGACACAAAAACTACAAGTGCATGATTTGCTTCAAGTTATATAATAGATAAATTAAACAAGCCCTTAACTCCACGCATGATTAACTCTTTGTCTTTATTTTTTCCCGAGAAGGAATTCAATAAATTTCATTTTCTCATTTAAAAAAAAAAAAAAAAGAAATAACGATGCATTTTAAAGTGGGGCGTAGAAATCTTAATTGTGTCACCTTACATAAAACAAAATAAAGAGAATAAATTGAACAATTATTGTTAAACTTGTTTTACAAGAATTCAAGTCAATGGCTTTCTGTTATAATAAACGATCTCTTGATATACCTCTTGAAAATATGTTCTTTAATCACCACTTTACATAGCAACCAAACTATTTCTTTTCATTTCATTACAAATTATTATGTTTATATTATTATCATTTTTAAAAAAAAAAAGTTAATTTGAAAGAACAGTTGTTTTAACATAAGCTAAAATAAACAAAATAGTACTGGATGACCTAATCTAGGATTGCCAGGGTTTTACTTTTACTTTCCTAATCCGGGAATAAATAAGCAGAGTAAAAGTTCGTGTTTTGCATCTCAAGGAACACCCGGATGTGAATTGTTAAACCGCGAAAACAGAATCTACAATTTATAAGTCAACAACTTCAAGTATCCCAAACTGCATACCGCTACGAAGCTCTTGAAATTTTAGCCAAATTTGTGCTGACGTAGGTAAGAACCAGACCATGACGCAATAGAAATATCATAGAGGAGCTAGCACGTGTCAGTGCCTTGCATGTAAGCTAAGATATTGATCTGAACTGAACTGAACTGTCCCTTAACCCGACGCTGGGTCGTTGGGGCACCATTTTGAACTGCACACTATCTCATGCCATGTGTCACGGTTCTGAGCTGCCTTCTGGGAGTCGCTAAATGACAGGCCGGTCCACTCTTTGATATTGATCACATTTTTTAAAAGAATTTAACCTTCAAAGAGAAAATATTTCAGAATTAATATGTGCGCGATTCAATCTGAACTGCCAACAAAAATATGTTGGTAATTCAAGCTTTTTACTGTCTTTTTGCCCCCACTGTATTGGTTGAACAAATTCTTCACAGTTACAGAAGAACTTTCTGAGTTTCGACTCACATAACGCAGTTCAAGACTATGGCTTTCACATTTTACCGATAAATGATCGGATGGTAACTTTCTTTGTCTATCACAATGACGGCAAAGAAAATATATTGACATTTCAGATCCATGCCATAGAGCAATGGACTATGATTTAATGGTAATATTTTATACATCCATTTCATGTAATGAAATATAAGTCATAATTTTGACCATAAAAATGAGCTATTTCTATTTAGAAATTTACTGACAAAATTACAATATTCATGATGAAGAAAGTGTGTACAGTTTTAATATCATTATTAAAGTTCATAATGAAAATTAAATACTATATCATACATAATATGTCCTTGTTTTTTCTCGATGATACAGGAAATAATATTTGAGTTCGTTATTATTTCATTGTTCTTGTCTTTTCTAGGAATAGGTTAGACTATAGACATAGAGAGAGTAGGTAAGGATTTCGAATCACAGAATGGCAAGATGATGTAGCTACATTCGTATGCATGACATAAAAATATATATATTTTTAGTGCCATGAATTTTGCTGATTAAAATAGCCATACTTCTTCCTAGTGTTGTTTTAGTCCCAGGTCCTATTTTAGTTTTAGTTTTTATTTCGTTTTTTCTGTAATAATTTTAGTTTCAGACTAGTTTTAGTTTTGGGCCCAATTTTAGTTTTCGTTTTAGTTTTCGTCGACTAAAACTAAAAACCTGAGTTTTAGTTTTCGTCTTATTCATTTTAGTTTCACTTTTAGTTTTAGTCTTGTAAACACCAATAACTAATAACATCATTGTTCATGACCAATTGTTGAAACAGATTGAAGCATAATAATAGCAGTCACAGAGATGACAGCTCAGTGTACATTCACTCAATTGTCACATTATAAATCACACTATCACATTGTGTTATATGCCAATGCCATGACTCAATTTTTGACTATGTTGTAGACTAGCAGACTTGTAGTGCATGTACAAAATAAAACAACTAAAAACGTAATAATAATAAGAAATCAAAAACGTAAGTCAAAATTAAAACAAATGTATTCATTCTAAGACCTAGAACTCTGAACTAACTAAACTAAGTAACAACAATTCACTTGAAGAGTGAAGACTAAACGTCAAAACAAATGACTGTTCAGGTTGAGAAAGACCCGTTTTTCTATACTCTGATTAGTGATGTTTCTTTTTCCCGTAGTCAAATCCCCACAAAGAGAAAAAATTCTCTCCACGTAAGCCTCCGAAGCTGGTGCAGTCAATATATCCAAAGCTAATGGTGCAAGCAACGGAAACGTTTTTTGAACGTTCTGTGATTGCCAGTAGCTTAAACCATTGCCATCCTCACTGGCTGCTGTGGCAGTTTCTTGATAGTGCAACAAATAATCTTCCAGTTCGTCTTCAGGCCCACGAACTGCAGATATAATATTAGTGATGGGTGCGGTGTTCGCAATGTGTTGCGTCAGGGATTTGATGCGCTTGAGAGGAGGTCCAGATGTAGTCAGGGCTGTTGAGCAAACGCTATCAGGAGACGCAGTTGCAGTGATATTTCGGTTAGGAAAGGCTGACCAGCAGCCGAAAGCACTTGACTAAGCTGTGCACTTACTGCGGCTGCTGCTGCTGAAGCAGTTTCTTCTCGCAACACGAACTGTTTTGCTGCATTTAGAAGATGCTCTTTTCCTTTAAAGGAACAGTGCTGACACAGTTGTAGGATCAAGCAGGCAAGCTGCAGAAGGTATAGGTTAAAAAATATCAGACTCTGGTTCCAACGCAAACTCAAATCGTCGCCTCAAGCCATCCAAATAGGTGACTGCTAGCTCTTTTAGTGATGTGTCCAGAGCTTGATCAGACTGTGCCTCAAGAAGATGATATTCTGTGTCCATAAGTGCTGGAATTACTGATGACATAACAACTTTATCGCCTTCAAGTAAACGTGTATGTTCGGCAAATGGTTGCAGAAGCTTCAGTAACTGATCTATTTTTTGCCATTCACTTGAAAGAAGAGTGTCCCTTTCCATTTATTGCGCTACTGGATTCACACTAACCTTCAGTTCAATTAGTCGCTGCAGTAGAAGAAATGTGCTTGACCACCTTGTGGGACAATCTGCAATAAGAGTTTTCTTGCTCTTCAACAATAGCTTTTGGGTTGCAACAGATGATTTTCTAAACTTTTCAACCATACGCCTCGCTGAATCAAGTATCGGTTGTATGGCAGCACACTTTGACATCTCATTAACAACTAGCTGCATAGAATGAGGCATATATGCCATGAGTTTCAATTTCAAATATTGACCATCAACAGTCGTTTCTGCCCTTGCACCCTCATAGTCTTTATCTTCATTAATATTGTCAACCTCATCATCCTCTTCCTCATCAGAATCAAAATCAGTGCCAGTGCCAGTTTCACATCTATCAACAAACATGGTTTTAAAAGCTTTTATCATGTTAGCGCCATTGTCCGTAATAACTAGCATGACTTGGCTAGTTTTTATACCCCATTTTTCGAAGCAATCACTAACTTTAGCAGCAATCATATCACTTGTATGAGGATGACTAACAGTAAACACTTTCAGTGTTAAATGTTCACCTTGCTGTATAATTGGATTGTACAAACAAGCCGAAACACCAAGGAACGCCCCCTTTAAGACAGACCAAATATCCAAGCAAAGGGTAAGAAGCCGGGCATTTTGTATATTCTCTTTGAGTTCTTCACACGCCGATTTTAAAGCCGTTTGTATAGCTGTACGCCTGGTACTTGAAACTTCGGATCCATTGCCTGGCAGAACTCTCTGAATGCCTCATGCTCGACTTGTACATGTAAATTGCATTCTTTCATTATTGTAACTATTTTACAACTTACATTTTATAATTTCATATTAATTATTATGTAGCAATATACAGCCATTTTTATTTATTCTTATATTGATTCAATGAAATGAATAACATTTAACAGTTTTGCTATTTTAGCTGCCATGTGTACACATTTTAACTGTTTTAAGTATTCTAACAATTATTTTTCTCAAGCCCTGTCCTGTCCCATAATAAAATTAGTGATACTGCTGCCCATATTAATACACATAAAATTATAATGAAAAAGTTTTGTTTTACAATTTAATGTTCGGTAGGTTATGATACTACATGTATGATTCATGATATGTCACATGTGTCTTTATGTGACTTTTTGTTTATAGGTTCTAAGAAGTTGCAACTACTAAGGAATAAATAATACATTATTACTTACCAACGACGTGGAAACAACAGTTTTGCTATGAATCGTGTTAGAGCTTGCATTCTAGAAATATTTTGAGCAGACTTGTGCAGAATATTTGTGTTTATTAAGTTTATTACCAAACATGTCGGTATTTTTCCTTGAGGCAGAAGAGTTGGAAGCTGGCAACTTGGTTGATTTACTAGGTGCTGCCGCTACTTTAGTCTTCTCTTTCTGTTCCATGGCATCATTTTCTTTCTTGTGGCAAGCTTTTAAATGCCGTTTTAGATTTGTGGGATTCCATCCCACTAGCAGTCTTTCGCATTTCTTACCGTCGTTAGTCATCAAACATTCACTTTTGTTTAAATCTATACGGTACGTCAAATAATCCCAAACATCACTCGATTTTGGGCGTCCACTTACTCCACCAACACCAGTTCCTGTTGTTGTAATTGTCAACTTTCAACGTTAATTAATTGTATTATTTTGATGACTTATGTTATCGCCAAGTTGATGCGCATGCGCGATCATCAAAGAAATTAGGTCATAATAACTTCTTAGAATAGATGGTTCGCCCGCAGACCGCATTACTGGAAAAGAACGATAAATGGGGATTTTAGTTTTTATTTCGTTGGGGAGTTTTAGTTTCAGTTTTTATTCAGTCTTTTGTCTACCAGATTTTGTTTTCGTCTAGTTTTAGTCTTGCTGCTAATTTTAGTTTTAGTTTTAGTTCTCGTTGACGAAAAGGTCAACATTTTCGTTAATGAAGGTTATAGTTTTTGTCGACGAAAACAACATTATTTCTTCCTCTCTAAAGTTTCATGCCTAGGTCTTCATACCAATACCCCACAATTTTCAGGGTCTGTTTACTTGTGGAAAGGTGAGATCGATCGCTATATACATTGGTAAATTAGTGTTTGACATTAACTATTAACTTTAAATGTTGAGTGGTTTCTTCTCTTCTGTAAATAATGCTAGAATTGATTTACTTAATTTACCTGTGTTCAAGCAAGTGACCAACAGTAGCCCTTGTCTTTGATTATTGAAGTGACGAAGCAGATTTAAAGAGTGGAAAGTCAAAATAACTTCAAGTTGTATGCAGATCTATTAATGTGAAGACTTTCCAAAATAAGACTTTATGTCAGTGGTTCTTAACCGGTGCTCCGCGGAGCACTGGTGCCCCGCGAGGTAGTTGCAAGTGCTCCGCAAATTTATGAAACTCAAAATTTAAAGTTCACTCACTTACTCTATCTGATTGAGCTGAACAAATACTTATAATAGGTAGTCCAAACGGGGAAAAATAGGCCTGTTTGCCTGTTTTTACTGGTTTTTTTTTTAAATATCAATTGAAAGCTTGGCTTTTAACCTAATTTTTGTTGTGTTGGAATTTGTACGGACGGTGCTCCATCAATGGTAAGCTCATTAAAGGGTTTGTGACTCTCGCCAAGGAAAGAAACGCAAATATTATATCTACTCACTGTTTTTTGCACAGAGAATCTCTGGTGTCCAAAACATTAAAAGTAGCATTAAAACCTGTGCTAGACAAAGTTGTAAATGTGGTAAACTTCATAAAATCGAGACCTTTGAAAATACGCGTCTTTAAAAAACCTTGTTACGGGAATTTAAATATTATGTATGTAAAACATGTTCGGTGTCATTGGGCGAGACATGTATTTCAAATAAAGTTCACTGAAATGTTTATGTCCTAAAAGGATGCGCTAAGTATGATGTCTTATCATGATATCATATTGTATTCGAATACATTGTTATTTATTACATCGAATACATTGTTATATATTACATCGAATACATTATTATATATTACATCGAATACATTGTTATTTATTACATCGAATACATTGTTATTTATTACATCGAATACATTATTATATATTACATCGAATACATTATTATATATTACATCGAATACATTGTTATTTATTACATCGAATACATTGCGGTCACTTTATTATGTTATGTTGTACTTGTTGACACGTCAACAATCTCCAAAAAAGAGGAGATTCTAAGAAACCAGTGATTTTTTTTTTAAAAACCATGCCACATATCTTCGAGGCAGTGTACTCCCAAAGTTTTATAACGATCGAATGGATAAAAATATATAATTTATATAACTTATATCAGAAAAATATTGACAGGGCCCCTGAGCCCAATCGATGCAAGATGCGAATTTCAAACAGGATGATGATAAAGGTTTCGATATTTGTTGAGATCGTGTAAAATCGAATGGAGAATAAAGTCTTAAAACATTTAAGAGAAAAATGATTGCGGAAAGAATTTGTATGAATTTCGCTAAAAAAACGAACTCATGACAGAATTCAGTAATCAACTTCGTGTTAGAATAAATGATCATTATTTGTTACCAAGACTAATGTCAAAGTTTGTTAAACCACTCAGAGTCACATTTTACCATGATTATCTTTTTGTAAACCTCATAGTGTCCTAATGTAGTCAACAAATAATGTCGTAGTCTGTTTCACAACTTTGTGTTAAAACATTGTACTTCTGAGGACTGAACCGTCACCCACAGGTTATCTACACAATGCTGACACTAGAGCGGATTCCTGCTGCCGAGTTTGTTGTGATGCTGAGAGAAATGCTGGTGGATGAATTCCAGGATTCGGAAAAATGGGATCCGATCTTTGCAGTACCTCTATAGCTCACCATTTAACCTAAAACCGCTTTTTGAGAGTTTGCACTCAACCAAAACAAAAGAGGATTTTTTTTAAAAAAGGGTGTGGCAAATATGGAATTACAAAGACTAGGAGCAGTGGCGGATTTAGCTATAGGGCAGGGGGGGCGGGTCGCCCCCCCACGCACCTGTTCGGTCTAAAATGACGCCCCCCTTAAGACGCCCTTAATGAACACTAAAAAGGTGTAACTAGAACAGAAAAAAAGATTGTTAAACACGAAACTTTTAATCAATCTGCAATACGACAATATTGGCTTGCTAAATATCGTATTTCAAAACTGCAATATCTGGTTTGGTCAGTCAGGAGCGTCGCTAAGTGGAAAAGAATAGAGAAGCATTGAAACGAATGTTAGGCGTGACATTGTTTTAGCAAAACAGAGGACACAGAGAACAATCTTGCTTTATTGATGGTAGTTGTAGAAAAGCTGGAAATTTTGGTTAAATGTTAAGTTTATTAGCCAACTATGATTCCACTTTAAACAGTCATCTAAAGTTTAAAAAGAAAAATGAAATTTATTTAAGTAATGATGTGCAAATTGATTTAATTCAATCATTTGCACCTGAATTATTAACAGCAATTGATAATAAAGTTAAGTCTTCACATTTCTTTTCTTTAATTATTGATTCAACCATTAATATATCTAAAATTGATCAGATGTCACTTTACGTTCAGTTTTAAAATTAAGAAATGTTGAGGAAAGATTTATAGGCTTATATACTTTGGTAAACAGAAATGCTGTAAACCTGCATTTGCTTAGAAGATTCTAACGGAACTACACATTACAAAAGCGAAACATTGACATCACAATCTGTGGAGGAAAGGCATACGATGGCGCATCTGTGATGTCTCGAATTAAGAGTGGACTTAAAACTTTCACCCAATGTTGTCCCCATGTTTTGAATTTGTTCACTATCGAAGCAATTTCTGTACACAGTAATGTACAGTTGTTTTTTTTTTTGCTCAGCTGAAAGGTTGTATGCATTCTTTACGTCTAGTTTACCACGTCTACATACTCTTTAAAAAGATCATAAATGTCAATATGAATTAACAGTAAAAACTCAGAAATGACTTTCTGATACAAGATGGTCAAGCCATAAGCATGCAGTCGATGCAGTTGTTGAATCATTCTCTGCTATTCTAGCCACTCTAGAAGATATAAATTCAGGGAAATCAACATAACATAGAGGAAGTGTCGGAAGTCAGAGCAGAAGCTGTGGGACTATCTGTTTTAATAACAAATATTCTTTTGTTTTTTCTGATGCTATTTGTACAAAAGCTGGTTGATATTTTCGTGTTATCAAACCACTTGTAGCGCAAGAGTATTGACATTGCAATTGCAAAACGATTGATCGATGTTGGAAGAAATAAGTTTGTTGAAAAGAGAAGCGATCAAGCTTTTTAAAATTCTGAAAGTAGATGTCTAATCATCTATTAACGAAAATTGTTCCAAACTAGATGTTAAAAACAAAATTTAAAGAAACTCAAATTTGCAAAAAATAAAAGTATGGCAGGTGAACTTAGTAGAGATGAAAGGGCTGATGATCCAACTACTAGTTTTAAATCTGAAACATACTTCACTATCTTGGATACACTACTAAAATAAATAGATGATCGATTTAATGACTTTAGGGGCACAGCTATTTATTTCTATTGTATTGATCCATCAAAAATGTTGGAAGAAAATAAAGATTCTCTTTGAAGTTGATGCAAAATTTACAAACATATTAACCCTGAAGAAGCAATCGTTGAATAGTATACCTTCAAAGATTTGTATGCATCACAACGTCCATCACTATCTACAACTAGTGAGCTACAACTTAAAGACTTTCTACCATTCTTGTTTGAAAAATAAATGGCACCAGGACTCCCTAATTTGTCAATACTCTATACAAATTTACTTGAATCTTCCTGATAGCAATGATTGAAAATCATCAAAATTATTTGCGCTCAAAAATGAAAAACGAACGTCTGTCTGGATTGGCAATAAGTTCAAATGAACGTGAGAACTTTGACTTTGAATCAACGATAAATCGTTTGGCTTCACGTAGAAAGGAATTTAAATATGGCCCAGGGCTCTGTACAAATTCGCATAGACTAAGTTTCTTTCTTAGATAAAAAAAAATATACTATTGAAATAAATATACGTCACTATTTTGAAAACATATATGTTTATATTGTTTCTTCTGTTTTTCTTGTTCGGTGATTTGGAAAATTTACTAAATTAGTAGGGCTGCAGAAATTAATGATTAATTTCTCGAGTAATAATTAAAAATGATTAAAGATTAAATTATTTTTAACGATTAATTGACACATCACTTACAAATAATTGGAAGTAAAAAAAAAAGTATATATAAACAATTTTTAAAAATAGCGCCTGATAAATAATGAATTTCCTGAAGATGGCATGTACATTTTGGTTTTAAAATATTGACTGACGGGAATGTTCAAAATGTTGATAAAGTTTGCCTACTTATAACCAAATGAAAAGCGTATGAAGCTAATGGCAGTAATGGCGTTTGACTTAGAGACAAAAATGACGACAGCTCTTCTGATGAATTACTGCGTTACAAAATGGAGATGAACGTTCTTGAATCCATTAATCCAGTACAATGGTGGAAAGTTAATGAACACCAATTTCTGATAATGTCATTCCTTGCCAAGACCGTTTTGAGCATACCAGTTACATCAGTTCCATGTCAATGATTGTTCAGTTTTGCTGGCTATATTGTCAATTAGACCCGCTCATCACTTGAACCAATTAATGTCAACACACTTTTGCGTAGTTAGTGAAAAGTTGATATATAAAGGAGACAATCCAGTGTTATTTAGATTTTTATCAGAACGTTAAATAAGTGTTACTTATGACATCATAAATTAAAATTTTTGGCTTTAATCGAAATTAACGATTAATTAATCGTTAATTTTTCAAAAGTTAACAATTCAATTTAAATTAATCGTTAACAAACAGCCCTAGTATTTACCCAAAAATATGTTTTTAGTAAAATTTTCGGCGCCCCCTGAAATTCTCCTGGCCCCCCCCCCCACGCAGACAAAGCTAAATCCGCCACTGACTAGGAGCTGTCACCACTGTCACCTCTGTCACCACTGTCACCTCTGACACCACAGTCACCACTGTCACTACTGTCACCACTGTCACCGATGTCACCACTGTCACCGATGTCACCACTCTCACCTATGTCACCGCTGTAAACACTTTCACCGCTCTCACCACTGTCACCACTGTCAGCACTCTCCCACTGTCACCACTAACACCACTGTCACCAATGTCACCTCTGACACCACTGTCACCACTGTCACCGCTGTACCCACTGTCACATCTGACACCACTGTCACATCTGACACCACTGTCACCTCTGACACCACTGACACCACTGTCACCTCTGTCCCCACTGTCACCTCTGACACCACTGTCCCCATTAACACCACTGTCACCTCTGACACCACTGTCACCACTAACACCACTGTCACCGCTGTAAACACTGTCACCACTGTGAGCAATCACCCACTGTCACAACTGTCACCACTGACACCACTGTCACAACTAACACCACTGTCACCGCTGTAAACACTTTCACCGCTGTCCCCACTGTCACCGTTGCCACCACTGTCACAACTGTCACCGATGTCACCACTGTCACCGCTGTAAACACTTTCACCACTGTCACCACTGTCAGCGCTGTCAGCACTGTCCCACTGTGACTACTGTCACCACTGACACCACTGTCACAACTAACACCACTGTCACCACTAACACCACTGTCACCTCTGACACCACTGTTACCACTAACACCACTGTCACCTCTGACACCACTGTTACCACTAACACCACTGTCACCTCTGACACCACTGTCACCACTGACACAACTGTCACCGCTGTCTCCACTGTCCCCACTGTCACATCTGACACCACTGTCACCTCTGACATCACTGTCACCATTGTACCCACTGTCACCACTGACACCACTGTCACCACTGACACCACTGTCACCACTGACACCACTGTCACCACTGACACCACTGTCACCACTGACACCACTGTCACTGCTATAAACACTGTCACCGCTGAAAATTTTGTAACCACTGTCAGCACTCTACCACTGTCACAACTGTCACCACTGTCCCCACTGTCACCACTGACACCACTGTCACTACTAACACCACTGACACCACTGTCAGCACTAACACCACTAACACCTCTGTCACCTCTGACACCACTGTCACCACTAACACCACTGTCTCCACTGTCACCTCTGACACCAATGTCACCTCTGACACCACTGTCACCGCTGTAAACTCTGTCACCACTGTCAACACTCTCCCACTGTCACCACTGTCACAACTGTCACCAGTAACACCACTGTCACCACTGTCACATCTGACACCACTGTCACCTCTGACACCACTGTCACCACTAACACCACTGTCACCACTGACCCCACTGTCACCTCTGACACCACTGACACCACTGTCACCACTAACACCACTGACACCACTGTCACCACTAACACCACTGTCACCACTGACACCACTGTCACCGTTGTAAACACTATCACCACTGTCAGCACTCTCCCACTGTCACCACTGTCCCGACTGTCACCACTGACACCACTGTCACCACTGTCAGCACTCTCCCACTGTCACCACTGTCCCGACTGTCACCACTGACACCACTGTCACCACTGACACCACTGTAAACACTGTCACCACTGTCAGCACTCTCCCACTATCACAACTGTCCCCACTGACACCACTGTCTGACATGGTGGTATCTACTCACCAGCACTTCTGGTGGCTAAAGACGCCGAGTGTTATCCGGGATTTCCTGCTACCTTTTATTTCTATTGTTATCTTGCCATGTCAAGTGTTATATGTTGACATTTTAGTTTTTTTTTCTGTTAAGATTTGCCAAGTTAACATCCAAACACTCAAATCATCACACTCGATGGTGACTCCGCCATGTGGGAAGTAAGGGAGTTCACATTTTCAATTATTATTACTTTCTAATTGTTTCACTATTTCGGGGACGTGAAATATTATACGCATTCTCTAGGGAATAAGAAATTAAACGTAAAGAAATTTCTTATAAGAAAATAAACTTTTTAAAACGCACACACAAATACAATAGTTTTAACGATTTTATTTTGAATATTGTTTTATCGTATCAGAGATTGGGCAGATATAAATTATAATAATAATAAATAGATAATTTACATAGCGTTGTATCCCAGTAAGGAACTGGGCTCACGGCGCTTTACATGAATGTAGTAACATACATATAAGTAATAAATTATCATTCATACCATAATATAATCAACAAGAGCTAGAACAAGGACACAGACTAGGAGTTATTGTTGCACTAATCTTTAAGTAATGGCGGATCGAGCTGATCTGACGGATGGCGGTTTAGGCAGAGAGACAGATGCGATTGATGAAGTTGTTGATAGACATGTTGTCAGAAATAAACACGGACGCTCTTTTTATACAGAAGATAATTGCGTCCACAGGCCATGCCGGTCTGTTGGCAGGTGATGCAGCGTTCACAGACCACAGCTATGAGGTTTCCACGCATTACCCAGCCGCCTCTATTTCCCGAACTTGTGCTAGGTGTTACAGTTTTGATTGTTGATAATCTATTTAATATTAGTTAATAACTGTTTAATTAAAAATACCAAAATAGTATATTTACGTACACTTAAGTTTATGAGCTTGATAATCTTGAACCGTTTTCTTTTAAACCATCTATATCAGTTTATTGAATACCCTGCGAGTGTGAGACCTAATTAAATATCAGTTAAATACTATCAATATAAGCAGATTAGGATGAGATGACGAAGCTAATATCAGGACACTTTTTTAAAATGTGTTTATTCACAAAGAAAATTTATTAGTTAAATTTTTAATGAATTTCAATAGTTTGCATCTATAATAAACAGTTTATACCTCTTTGTATAACGACAAAAATAAACGACAAACTAATGGAGTTAGTTATTGGAGATGTTTTTATAAACATCTATTCAAAATAGAAAGTACACACCTCAAATGATGATAATCACGAGGTTTATTGCCCCCAAAAAAGCACACTACACACAGTAAACACTTCCACAAACACACCGACACGAATTTTATTTCTAGTGATTACATAATTATTTTAATGAACACTTTGTAAATGTGCAAAACTCAATTTGTGTGATTTATATTTACCATCTTTGATTCAAAGCTGTTCACATCGCTTGATCTAAACTTTAATCTGTTTCTATCGCTTGATCTAAACTTTAATCTGTTTCTATCGCTTGATCTAAACTTTAATCTGTTCCTATCGCTTGATCTAAACTTTAATCTGTTTCTATCGCTTGATCTACATTTTAATCTGTTCACATCGCTTGATCTAAACTTTAATCTGTTCACATCGCTTGATCTAAACTTTAATCTGTTCACATCGCTTGATCAAAACTTTAATCTGTTCACATCGCTTGATCTAAACTTTAATCTGTTCACATCGCTTGATCTAAACTTTAATCTGTTCACATCACTTGATCTACATTTTAATCTGTTCACATCACTTGATCTAAACTTTAATCTGTTCACATCACTTGAGCTACACTTTAATCTGTTTCTATCGCTTGATCTAAACTTTAATCTGTTTCTATCGCTTGATCTACACTTTAATCTGCTTTTCTTTATTCTAGACCGTGGTATGTCTATTTGTCCACAAATACACGGCATATCTTCTGTGGGTTAGTTTTGATGTTTTTTTTATAAAATTAATAAATATTTCTTTGTACACTCCTACTTTACACTCCTACTTAACACTCCTACTTTACACTCCTACTTTACACTCCTACTTTACTATCTTACTTTACACTCCTACTTTACACTCCTACTTTACTATCTTACTTTACACTCCTACTTTACACTCCTACTTTACACTCCTACTTTACACTCCTACTTTACACTCCTACTTTACCTTCCTACTTTACACCACTACTTTACACTCCTACTTTACACTCCTACTTTACAACACCACCACTACTTTACACTCCTACTTTACACTCTTACTTTACACTCCTACTTTACACTCCTACTTCCTGGACCATTATTCAATATGAAGGTGGGTGTGGGGAAGGTTCAACAACTGGCAGTGGGTCTTTTCCTTAAAGGAGAGGCTTTAATATTCCGTCTGCACTTGGGGCTTTTACATCAAGTGCGCTTTTGGAAACTGACACAAAAATGGAGTTGTAAAATGTTAAATAATTATCTACAAACTTTTTGTGTAAGTTTTTTTTTTCAAATTCAAGTGATGAAATAAACGAAACAATTTTTGTTTTCAAATAAAAGCTACTGATAACATAATAAAAAAATTTAAAGCAAAATGTGTACGCAAGCGTGCAGATATATTTTACATGATTTCAAATTTAATTTATTAATTGTTGCCAATCCAAGAATTTTGAGTAACTTTGTATAACAAGTCATAAGAATCAGGAAGATCATGAAAAGACATTTACATAAGAGTTATTGTGGGTTTAACGTCAAAAGACCCACGCCTTGTTGTACTGATTCTTTCAGCATGTGGACTACAGTGATGATCCCCGCAGCGGCACTGCCTATTGCTCCAACGCCCGCCAGACCGAGGCTGTAGCTAGCAGTGAGGTCGTATGTGATTCCCAGAACAATGCGCAAGGCCGAATTCATCTCTCGAAGACCAGCTGTCACGAAGATGAAGGAACCCACCAGGCAAGTAACCGCTGAAAAAGTGTGCGGGGGGGATTACAGTGGAAAAATATAAAAATTGTTTAACTAAGGTTCGTGTTTGAAGATTAATTGTGTGAAGCGACTACAGCAAGAAAAGTAATAACGAAGAACTCAAATGTATAATGCTGCCACAGCCTTGGTGACCTCAAGAGTTATACAACAATTATATGACATTAACCGCAAGTATTTGCACCGTTAGTCGTTAGCATCGGGGTGCGTGACTCTTATGGGAAGTAGGAAACAACCATAAAGTGATACTTCGAGGAACAGATTCTCTCGTCTCAATGTGACCAGTTCTTCTCTTAAGGTGTGGCCGATTCTCCTGATATCCTGAATAAAATGTTTTGTCATTACGCCCCTGGTGTTCTGAGCATCCCGGCGCCTTCATCCTCTAAGAAATGACGTTCTTAAGTCGTATGCTGAGTGTCCTATCACATATTGTCACGTGCATTGAGAGGTTCTTTGTGGACAGTAACATTTCTTCGCGACCAACAAAGGAAACTGAGATGTCTGGCGAAGAATGTAAGTTCTGTCATAGAATTACAAACTAAACTGGATTAAAGCACATCAGGACTTTAACGACCAAAATTACTTCGTCGTGTCTCACATCAGTCTCTCTGGCAAACGTCTTCAACTTGTCACCGGAACTAATCTGTACCTGGGTCATTACTACTGTCACCGGAACTAATCTGTACCTGGGTCATTACGAAAACGGGCTGAAAAAACTAAAATGGCGTTCACATTTTAAAATACTCGTCTTTGACTACGTAAAAGGGGGTGTGGGAGTAACACTACGTTCGGAACAACTGTGCGATTCTGTCATCGAATCAATACAATAAGATGACAGAACGAGATTACTTCTTGGAAATATCTACAGCAGAATCGTCTATTATCTACTTGATGAATTTTGATATAAGCTTGAAAATAATTTGTTTACCAGCTCTTCATTAAAATTCCCCGCCCGTCCATTTAAACACACACGTCAATGGTCATATCCGTGGAACAGATAAATTGTTCCCTAACCTTTAATGGTCATATCCGTGGAACAAATAAATTGCTACACCTTTCAATGGTCATATCCGTAGCCTTTTAAATCAAATGATTTCTTTTCTTTGTCATTTGCAAGAGTGATTTTTTAAATATTATTTTTTAGGAGGGGGGGTCAAAGCGGGTATTTTTTTAACAATACTATTGTGATATTTTAGACTTTATTAATATCTTATTCAATCATTAGAAATATATTAAAAAGTTTTGCTAAATTATGTGCAAGATATTGAATGTATACTTCGTACTTAGTACCTTACAAAAAATATCTCTTGATTTCACTCGAAAATGATGAGTAGACAATTGTGATTTCAAAATGTTTCAATTTTTTCTGTACAATGACGTCTAATTCATGTCATTTTAATAGTTGACAACAAAATTGATGTCATCGAATTTTGAGCACGTACCAGCAAATAGCTTCATCGAGTTTTTGTTATGAATATTCTTGTTGGTAAATAATATAAGTCATTAATTTGCCATCATTTGGCGACGTCGTTGTTTTAAAAAAAACATCTTATAGTTTCGGGTTTTCTGATAAATTTAATGTCTTATTTTCAGAAATCAACCACGAATCAGTTACTTATTTAAGATGAAGCCACGGGTCAGTTAAAATTTAAGCTCTGGCCTATTTCGTCCTCAGGCCGGACTTTGGTCAACCCTGACTTAATTTAATGTTTTAAAGAAGCTTTAAAAATAATCGTTAGAATTAAAATGATCAGAATTACCTAATTTTAAAACTTTTCTTTTAATTCTGTATAATTCTTAAGCTCTTAGCCTCATTTTTCACAAGTCAGATTTCCAATGAAAGAAAAATAAATACCAACCTGACATAAAGAAGAGAATCGCAGAACCCATTGGAAGTGTTTTGTTCTCAACGGACTTGATGAAGTATTTCTTATAGTAGACAGCGCTAACCACCAGACTTCCAATGGCACAGAAGAAAGCAATCATGGTAAACGCCCTTGCAGCATTAACGCCTCCAGCTGAAGGAAGGAAATGTAAACTTCAGTCAAAGAAGAACAAACGTCGAGAGATAACATTGTAAGCGGATCAACGAGTCTTTTCGTCAGTTGGATAAACCATTCGAAAACACACGTATCGACTTAGAACGGTCTGGTTTACTCTAACATTTATCAGGTAGAGATGAAGAGTCAATGGACTCGAGGAATATTTAGTTCAGGATATCTTGGAGCTACTGAATTCTACGTTCATATATTTAAATGCAATTTTTTCTACTTAATTTTTGTATTTGGTAATATAACTCATCATGTATTTTCTCAATCTGAAGTTGTTTGTGTACAACAATTCAATGAAATATTATTAAGTTTAATATGCATTGCTAATTTTATAGGCGATATAGGTCCAAACAAGTGTCGGCTTGTGAGGTTAGTCTTGTCAATCCTTGGTTGTAATGAGTCATCAAAAAAGTGTAAGGGCCTAAGCAAGTTTTTGCACTTATGATTAACTAATTATTATAATTCATGGTGAATTAAATGTGAATTTCTGAATCAATAAAATTGAACTTGTGATATTGAGAAGGCGAATTCAGGATGTGTTTAGAAAGATAGACGAGAAGTTGTTTTATTCTATAAAAAAATCATCGTTTTGTAGGAAATAAAGGGAAGTAGACTTTTCTGACAGAGTTTTAATCTGGTTCATTGTTTGTGACATTGTCACACTGTTCAACTATTAATTATAATTATCTTAAGTAGTACAGGATTTAAAATCTAAATCTAGTCGTGACAAATTGAAACGCTAGCGGAGAAAATAAAATCTTTGTTGTTAATTCCTATGACATCAAACGACCTAAATACGTACCCTGAACAATGTGAGACTCTATTAGTTGGGCCTGTAATGTTACCTGAAAGAACGTTACTTGTTACCGTAATAATTTTCTTAACAACTAGCGGTTAGTGCATATATTTATATCTATTGAAAGTAAATGTTTTTTTTTAAAATCGTTTTTTTTTTTGTTGTAAGTTTCAATTTTTGTGTGTCTTATAATCTCTTCCATCAATGTATGTTTTTGTAATGTCTCACTCTGTAGTCCGTGGGAAGCACAACTCTGTTGAAAACAAAAGAGATAGAGCCCAAAAGTTATGTCCCTGTTGTCGTCTCGGAACCACCCTGGGGTCGCCATACCGAGCACAATGAGAAACGCGCTCAGGCCCCCAAGAATGAAAGACAACTTGATGTATTGATGCAGCATTTTGGAGTTGTCTGCACTTTCTGGAAATGAATTGAAAAGAAACGTTTTTTAAAAATACTTCAGGCATTTGACTCTTATCTTCGTTTGTTGATTATTAAAAATTAACAGTCTAAATGTTAAAAGTTATATTATTTATTCATCAATAAACACACAAACCAAGTTCGTCTCATGCCTCTAGATTTAATCATTAAAGTAATGGTGTTACTTTTGTCAGTCGGAAACAGTCGCTGGTAGTAAATCTGGCATCTTTTTTTTTCTTATTTTTAAATATAAGTTTTCTTTGGTGGACGTGCCTCATACAAATATGCATATTCCAGAACATGTCTCGCAAAAGTTGCACAATCTTTCAATTATGTATTCTTATTACATCTCTAAATTATTCTTTGAGCTAGAAAGCTATATCATAATCTAATGATGGTCTCCTAGCTGTTGATATCCATGTTGAAACTCATAATCTAATGATGGTCTCCTAGCTGTTGATATCCATGTTGAAACTCATAATCTAATGATGGTCTCCTAGCTGTTGATATCCATGTTGAAACTCATAATCTAATGATGGTCTCATAGCTGTTGATATCAATGTTGAAACTCATAATCTAATGATGGTCTCATAGCTGTTGATATCAATCTTGAAACTCATAATCTAATGATGGTCTCATAGCTGTTGATTTCAATGTTGAAACTCATAATCTAATGATGGTCTCCTAGCTGTTGATATCAATGTTGAAACTCATAATCTAATGATGGTCTCCTAGCTGTTGGCATCAACGCTGAAACTCATAATCAGCTGCTAATATAAAAGCATTATATCCAGTTGGCCACTTACCCAAAGTATGTATCCAGAGAGTCTGAAGGTTGCAGTGTTTAATCAACGAATCTTGAACCCAGAAACCAATTTGTTACCATAAATATTATTTGTAACCAAATACCTTTTTAAAACAATTCTACAATAACACATTTGTTTTAGCTTTATGTTGCATTGTTTTATATAGTTTTTTTAATTGTTTAGTTTAATTTAAGTTATTAGATTATATTTATTTCTAAAAAATGCTTAATATTCAATCAGAAGTAATTTTTTGCTTAAAAGTGCTGAGTATTTGGTCATTCAATACTGGTCACAATATGGTAAGCAGTGGCTACGTCTCTCTACGTCACAAGTGTGTTCTTCACTTAATGACAAACTTAACCTTCCCGGACGTAACTTACGTCAAGACATCAGTCGGAAGATATGAGGAAAAAAAAAACAGTGCAGCAGACCAGATGTCTTTAAATAGGGTCATGTTTACAAACACTTTAAATGTTAAAATGAGTGCGTGCAGAAAAACAAAAACTCTCAGCGCAAAGTAAAATGTCTATAAATAGAATGAGTGCTCTTTTATTTATCTTCATCATTTTGTGTTTATATTTTTGCCATTATTATTTATATTAAAACAAAAATATAAGCAGTGGCGGCGTTAGGTAAGCGCGGGGCCTAGTGCCAGCAATGACCCCGCGGGGCCAGAGTACTAGTAAAGATCGCTAAGCACCAGTATGCTATGGTACATATTTAAAAATATGAAATATCTTGATTATTGTGTAATTTTAATACCGTGTGTCACCTTTTTATTAAATTATTACAAGTTCATTATTTTCCCTGGCGTGTACACAAATAAAGGGGATTGGCTGAATGGTACATCTGACCTATTTTCCGCTAACGATGTAATGCTTTCAAAAACGTCTAGAGCTACGCTACGGAATTTGACCTTCGAAAAGGATTACAAGAATGCCTCTTTCGTTTCTTTACAATCGTTTCCAGCATACGTTCTACCATCCACTCTTTGGCTCTACATGTATAGGCTATTAACCAGGACGAGACATGTTCAGGACCGAAACGCGGGGCCTACCTAAGAGCGGGGCCTGGGGCAGTCGCCCCAGTTGCCACCCTCAAACGCCGCTCCTGAATATAAGTATAACACGAAGGGGGAGGGGTATGGGGCCCCTCTTTTCAGATAACTTATAATAACTTCACTGTCTTGTCGTTCTCTCTCTCTCTCTCTCTCTCTCTCTCTCTCTCTCTCTCTCTCTCTCTCTCTCTGTCTGTCTGTCGTGGTCCAGCCCGCGGAAAAACAAACGTCAAAAATGACCCACTTTCCATGATCCTATCAAGCTGAAATATTTTGCACATAGACTTGTGTCACCTAAAAATGTATTGTATAAAAATTTCAGATCGATCGAATCTACCGTAAATAAATTAAGGAACTTTTAGTTTATCCCTATGTTTGCTATAGTTGACCTCCACGGTGACTAGGCCGGGGCCCCTGAATAAATTCCTGGATTCAATACCAATACCACTGCCAATACCAATACCACTGCTACTACCACTGCCAATACCAATACCACTGCTACTACAACTGACAACTGCCACTACCAACACCACTGCCACTACCAACACCACTGCCACTACCAACACCACTGCCACTACCAACACCACTGCCACTACCAACACCGCTGCCACTACCAACACCGCTGCCACTACCAACACCACTGCCACTACCAACACCACTGCCACTACCAACACCACTGCCACTATCAATACGACTGCCACTATCAATACGACTGCCACTATCAATACCACTGCTCTACCGCTAGTAATACTTTTGCCACTACCACTAAAACTACCACTGCCACTACCCTGACCCTAACCACTACCATGTCCACTGCACGAATACCACTGGGTACGACCCTTATTTAATGACGCCTAGCTCTAAGAGTCGATTCCAGAGATCCCATTCAAAGAAGTGAAACTCAATTTTTTTTTTTTTAATTTTATTTTTTTTTTTAAATATTTTTTTTATATTTTCTTTTAATTTTTTTTTTTTGTAAATAGTTACTCATCTATTTCTTTGGAACCCTCAGTTGACGACAATTACAATTTACTGAAAATAGGTTTTGGAAATCCCGCAGCTACGAAATATAAACGGCAATTTCCGATTTCCTGGATCTTTTCCTCAAAACTTCAAGAAAGGACAAAAGGAATTCCTATTAAAGCCTCGCTTGTGAAGTTAAAGCCATGGCTCTATTGAACGATGTGGAAACGCGCTGTTTGTTGTGCTGGAAGAACTGAATATCAAACGGTATGTAATTGTTCGGCCTCGTACCGTTGTGTTTCTAGATTAGTCTTAGACTGATAACTTTCAAAAGTATTTTGTTTAATAATCAACGTTTGACACATTTTCACAATGGCCTCCCCCCCCCCTTTTCGGTCTCACCATAGAAGTTTATTTTATATCTACTACATTCCTGTTGTTTTTTTGTTTTTTTTTAAATTTAAATTTTACAGCCATTTTTTTTAAATCCCCATTTCTGTGCACAATGTATTTTATAAAATGACTTCGAGTGGCATATAGATATGTTGGTCAATTTATCATTAAAATTTATCACCACGTTTCCAATTATAGTGATTACGTTACACATTAAGTTCCAGAAAACAAGATCAACATAGGGATTTGAGATTTGAACAATGTTTTTGGTCGAGGTCATTAAGATTCTATTTCTGTTGTTTTTTTTTCAAAATGTTTGGGTACTGAAAATGCTTATAGAAATAGACAAAAAAAAAAAAAAAGAAACGTTCAAATATTGTTCCATTACAAATGTAATTTAACATTTTGAATGGTTTACGCCCGAGGAGCATTGTTAGCAGCGCCCAAGATTAATTTATACTTAGCCATGGCAGTGTTGTTGACATCAGGTAAGAAACAGTTCATAAATAGCTAGTGGAATGAGGAAGTGAAATTCACTGTCGGTAGACGATTCTGTTGTACACAAACACACACGAGTGTTCTAGACACTAGAAATATGGGCATTGGTTAGGAAGACAGACGCGAGTGTTCTGTATACACATTATGGGAAGTGTGTGTGCGGGTGGGGGGGGTAGATCCTTGTTAATATCCATAAACATGAATCTTGTATTATAATGAAGTCGATTTTAAGGACACATCGAAGATGTTTCCAATACAGTTGAAGGGTAAATAAAACATGATTTCAAATTACTTGAAGAATAAAACGGCTGGTTTTTCCCCCTTAAATTCGGGTGATATTTTAAGCCAAGAGTCAGGAGTTAGCTGCCTTTGTCCTTACGATCAACGAGACACTAACCTTGAACGTTTGAATTATTTACTAAATGTAGTATTTAAGGACAAAGGCGTACATGCTAAAACAACCATCGCTGAATGGAGCATCCATCTTTTCTTCATGTGAGCGTATCTCTGTTTTGTACTCTAACTTTATACACAGCCATTTGTTGTTTGATAATCTTTCCAGGATTCGAAGCACGACACGTGAGCCGTGAGCCTGGAGCCAATGTTTCCTGAAGACACAGTCTAAAAGCTGCTCCCTTAGTCAGTTTTTATCATCTATAGCAGGGGTCTCCAGACTATGGCCCGCGGGTCAGATGCGGCACGCGGGGCCCTCTCATCCGACCCCTAGAGACCCTTTAATTCTAAAAAATATGCTATTTTTACCTGTTGTTTACCACAAAACTTGGTGGGGGTTAGTAGTCAGTCTCCAAACTGCTATTTGACAGATAATGCGGCTGTCGGGATTCGTTGTCTAGGAATTACGATCGTTACTTCACCGCCAACTTACGCACAAAGACCGAACACAAAGTCCTTGTACTAACAGCAATCTTTATTAATCGTAGTACAACTCCATGCGTCTTAACATCACATCTTACAACTCTCAGTCCAACAGACAAACACTGGGCAACGCTAAAACTCGTGTATCCCTTGTGTACTGAAGGTCGAAGGTTCCTCCATGTACCAACCGACCTCTATCTCTCACTCACGACAACTGCCTTCTCACTACGTAACGTTCACACTATTACGTCATACTCTTTCATACCGCGCGCACCGCACCGCACCAAACACAAGTAACATTGACATGTCAGGGAAAACCCAATAACTCTATAATGTTCCCTGACAGAGGCGCTTCGGCATAAAAGTTTGGAGACCCCTGATTTAGAGAGAGCCTAGAGCGAATTGGTTTTTTTTTAAATATCCGTTTAATAAAAAAAAAAACTTACTGCAATGAACCATTAAATATCCTTAATAATAATAATTTAATAATGATGTGCCCTTTTTAAATCTCTTAATTTGAGCGTCAAAGTTCCTAAATTGTTTTTTTTTTTAAGTTCAAAAATGCCAAACTTAATTTTTCAAACCGGGTGATTCTGAGCAAAAGCATTATTAGCTTTTTTTAAAAAAAACATCTACAAAGACTTTTAATAAGATTTCTGTACATAAAATGTATATTCCTGATGCCGTGTTATTGTTGTCATTGATAGCTAGTCTATATTTAAACAATGATTGTTGCGTAAATGAACTGGTAAATATATTTCGGAAATTCCTCTTGAGGCGCTCCCCTATTTTGTTTCAAGGAATACCCGATGGAATACCCGATGAGGCAAGTGCACGCTTAGAAAGTTATGAGAACAGTCATTTGACCGTTATTAGCAGAATTATGATTTTGCTAAAATTGTATTTCCTTTGAAAGGAATTATCATTTTTTGAGGGATAAATAAAATAATTCACTATTTTGTATGGTCCATGAGTGGCCCACATTTTAATTTCAAGTCGTTCAAATTTCACTTGTGTCGTGTTGAATATAAAAATTATTTCCTTTTGTTTGTATTCACGTGAGCAAAAGCAATGTTTCAAATATTTTTTTTTCTTTTATTTAATTATTTCGGAAAATCTTGTGATCAGTTTTCCAAACCTATACTTTTTATACAAGTGAATACTTTTTTACACTTAGTTTTTCAACCGTTTTTGTCATGGTTAAGTGCTTTCGAATAAAAAAATTTTTTTTAGAATTATTAGAAAATGGAAAGATTTAATTTTTCCTGTGGTCGTTTGAAGAGAGGAGTGAAATCGTCTTTATGTGTAAGAAGGCAAGCACTCTACAAACACTCTACAACACTCTACAAACACTCTACAAACACTCTACAAATACTCTACAAATACTCCACAAACACTCTACAAACACTCTACAAACACTCTACAGGCATTCTACCCCTAGTTCAATTCCCCTTTTTAAAGTTGGTATAAAAATGCTGACATAAGTAGTTTTCACCGACTTTAAGAGTGTGGCCCAAGGAAGAAGTGTATTTTAAATATTTTAAGTGGTAAAACGTCAGTGCCTTAATTCATAGAACTAACATTAGTATAAGATCATGAAAACAATTTTTGTTGAGTTATTGAACACAATTATAATAGGATGTTGCACACATTATTAAAAATTCGGTCAACTGTGGTATAGAATAATGATATGTCATAAGAAGTGTATTTCATGCAGTAATGAATCACTTGAAATTAATCTTTTTTCCTCCTGTAAACCAAAATATAAGAAAAAGCTGAATTCTTAAAAAGTTTCTCAATTTTTCTTTCCCTTCGCTTGTTCAGAAAGAGGACAAAGAAATCTATCTTATCTTATCTTATCTTATCTTATATGTTACAGACGCTCCTTCTGTACAGAAGATTATTGCGTCCTACGTATTTCTATAGTTTGTGTTTAGTCCTGTATTCTTACTAGAGTTTTAAAAGTTAATAAAGTGTTGGCTTTCCTGATTTCTTCAGGCAACCCATTCCATGTCCGAATACCGGACGGAAAAAAAAGAAAACTTGTATGTGTTTGTTCTTGCATATGGAATAAGAAAGGTGTTTTTATCTTTATGTCTATTTGAGGGTTGTATTAAATTATCTTTGTGTTGTATTTCTAAATTAGAATTAATTGCCTTATGTATAATTACTAATTTACTCTTGGTTCTTCTATCCTCTAGTGTTTCAAGGTTTAATGATTTAACTAATGGTGTTACTCTAAACATGGAGGAAACGACTAGAATAGATGTGATGATTTTTAAAAATGCAATTTTCTACGAACCTCAAGAGAATGACCTTGACATTAACCTGATGGACAGTCATGGCGACACCGCCTTAAGTTTGGCAAAGAAAATAGGAAACAGGTGCAACTACTGCAGGCTGGTGGACATGGGAGCTGTCAATGATGTGACCAAGTAAGTGAACAGAGCGCACTCTTGTCAGAGGCGTCACTAGGGTTGGTGTCACCCAGTGCAGCAGGTCATTGTATTATCACCTCATAACTTAGCCCATTGACCTCCCCCCCCCCCCGGGGGTCTGCCAGTGCCAAATAACGTGAACATACAGAATTTTATACTTTAGTGTCACCCCTTTTGATGGTGTCACCCGGTGCGGTCCGCACCCCCTAGTGACGCCTCTGCTCTTTGATAAATTATAGTTGGAGAGTGGGGGGGAATAGCTTAAGTTTTGTGTTAGACCAATATTTTAGATTTGGTAAATGAGTATGTAGACAATTTTAAGAAATAAAAGATATTCTTTTAAATATAAATAGTTTCAGATTTGCCAATGAATGTTTTAGTACTTATGAAAGAAATTATGTAATATTGTTAAATAAATCATTATACCTTAATGAAAAGAATATTTTTTATCAAACGTCATCAAGTAATATTATTTATGGCATGGAGAGATATTGCTAGCACCGTTGAATCAAACCATGGAAATATTTCAAGCAGTAAGAGTAACTGAAACCATATGGTTTGTCTAAATGGCTCACAATTTAGTGCTTTGATCATATTGGCTCCTCGTTGTTACTTTTTATCTAACACATGCACTAACACACACACAAACACACACTCACACACACAAATACACACACACCCAAGTCCCACGCGTATAAACTTAAGTCTCAATCCCAAACTTCCAGAGATAATAGTTTCATGTAAGACTGGTTACATAGGCTGAAGAATGCTATAAGATTGATGTTTCTATATTTTGACAGAGACAGAGAGACAAAGATTTTAGCGCTGAAGAGTTCCCCTAGCGAGACCACGCGGCTGGTAGGTCAACTCTATGAAGAAGCCGCCTCTGGAAGCCTCATCTCCAAAGTGTGTCAAGGCGCGCCCCTGGGCGTCAACATTAACGTGAGAGATGACGAAGGGCGCAGCGCCCTCTCAGTGGCGGTGGAATGCGGAGACACGTTCGCCGCCATCAATCTGATAGATCTGGGGGCGACGATCGACGAATCCTTGTTGTCAATCGCTGTCGAAAATTGGGAACTTGACTGTATCCTACATCTGCTGAGCTCTGGGGTTCAATTCTCACAAAGTTTGCTGATAAGAATCCTCGAGATGCCCTATAGTAAGGTATTACTGGCCTTATCAGAAGCTGAAAGATCGAGGACGTCGCAAAGTAACCTCAACATGACCCAACCCAGATCGCCAACGAATCTGACCATCTGGACACTTCCGGAGCCTGTCCTCATTACGTCGATCCAGTTCAACTTGTTGGAGGCCGTGAGAGGTCTGATAGAAGCCAAGGTCGACGTGAATGTAAGAAACTCAAGGGGCGAGCCCGCGGTGGCTGTAGCGTGTGAGATCTTAAACCTTGACATCGTGCTCTGTCTTCTTGTTGCAGGGGCGGTTCTACCGGTGGACAATGCCTCCGTCACAAAGGCGTTCTTCGCCGCGGTGGAGACGAGGAGGTACGATGTCCTGACACGGTTCCACGCCGCTGAGTTTTCGTTTGACGCGACAGACCCCCATGGGGAGACGGCCCTGTTCAAAGCCGTGAGATTATCGGATCCGGATCTTGTCAACTTCTTCATCGACTACGAGGCGAACCTAAACCACCGAGACCATGGCGGCACCACGCCTCTGATCCTGGCCGCTGAGAGGCGCGACAACGATGTCGTTCGTCGTCTGCTCAAATACAAACCAAACCTCAACGCCGTGAACCTGAGGGGAGAAACGGCTCTCGTGAAGGCAGCTGACTCCTTCGAGGTGACGAGTCTTCTCATTCAGGTAGACGTCAACGTCAACAAGGTCGACAGCCAGGGAAACTCGGCTCTCCTCCTGGCGTCGAAGTACGGTAATCTGGACGTGGTCACGGAGCTGGTGCTCGCCGGTGCAGACGTGAAGCAAACAAACGCCAACGGCGACACGGTATTAACTCTGGCGGTATCCTCATGGAATGCCGAGGTGGTCAGATTGCTCATTGAATCAAAGGCTGATGTTAATGCGCAGGATGGATCCGGGAATTCCCCGTTGCACGTCGCCTCGGCTTACGGTGACGTAAACTTATCGATCGGGGACGAAAACTTTGATTTAATTCCGAGAAACGCTCATCGGGAAACGCCGAAGTGTTCAGCCAAGAACACAACACAAGCTGAGATTGTACGAATTATTTTATCGGCTGGTGGTAAGGCCGAGGCTAAAAATAAACAAGACAAAACAGCTGTACACGTGGCCTGCCAGAAGGGAACTTGTGACATCGTCGATATTTTACTGGACGCCGGGGCAGACATCAACGCTGTTGACGGGGAGGGACAAACGGTGTTGGCCACAGCCGTTGACCTTGGTAACCTCGATATGGTCCGATTATTACTGGGACGAATGCGGGATATAACCAACACAAGTCCGAAAAATAAGATGCTGTTGTTGAACGCGGTAAGAAAAGGTCATTTAGACATTGCCGCCTCACTTTTAGAGGCAGGGTTCGATGTCCACGTCGAGGATGAAGACGGGAATACAGCATTCGGTCTGGCGTGTCAGGGAAATCATCTTGATCTAATCAAAGATTTTATCGATGCCGGAGCAGAAGTGAACAAGACAAACCAGAATGGCGAGACGGTTCTACTTAAAGCCGTGAGATCGTCCAGTGTTGATACAATACGGCTACTTCTTTCTCGTGGAGCTAGCGTGAATCAGGCCGACAAATTAGGGGAATCCCCACTGTCTCTAGCTAGGAAGATGAATCAGGTTGAATTGTTGGAGAATCCTAATATTAACCTTTGACTAATATGTAAACCAGGGATGCCCAAACTTTTTGCATGGTGGGCCATATTCCTTTATGCAAAGATATTCGCGGGCCGGGTTAAAATAATAATATAAAAATGACATAGTATGATGAGTTTTTATTGTAAAAATTTAATGTGAATGGTGAAACTGAGATCTTGAATGCAGTAAGTGGTGAGGTCAGGCTCAATGCCATGGTTTTGATATGCATAATATCACGTAGTTGAGAGTCACTTATTCTCGTCCTCACACAGATCTTGTTAAAATTCATAACTGAAAATGTCTGCTTACACAAGTATGTCGAGCCAAACAAGCTAAGCATTTTTAAACAAATGTTCGAATTCCTTTTAATCTCTCTTTAACCATAAAGCTCACTCTAAAAGTCAAAGAGAAGAAATTGTCTGCTGCGACATTCAGCATCAGTTTGCAGCTCAATGAATTCCCGCTGCAGATTGCCGCAGTATTATCAAAATCTAGAGAGAAATATGAAGATTCAACAAAAACAACCATGTTTATCTTTTCAATAGTTATTAAGTCATGAAAGCGTCTTTGAAATTCATCAGCCAAGGATGTGATATCTGCATCATACCTATGCATTTGGCAATTGAAGCTTCTGTCTGGTAAACTTGTCATGATTTCCTGCAGTGAGGGGAAATGTGTGGAATTAGACTGCAGTTGAAAAAGTTCCCTTTGAAAAAGTTGCAGCTTGTTCCCAAAGTCCTTGATAAGTTAATATAATTGGCTTACCACTGCATTGTGCCCTTGGAGAATTGTGTTAAGAAGGGTTATATGTCTTTTCACATCAACCGATAATGCAAACTATGCAAGACAAGCATCAGATAGTTCTGGAAATGGGTTTTCCTTATCATCCATGTACTGCCCAATTTCTGTTTTAATGTGTAGACGTGCTGAAGTACTGTCCCCCGACTAAACCATCTTATATCATTGTCATACATAACATCTTTGTATTCTCTCTGAATGTCAAGAAGACACTGCTAAACTAAACTAAACACATATTCTATGGGCCTGAGATTACTCTCTTAAGGCCTTGGCTATTACTTGGGCAATCTGCTCCATCTGTTGGGCAGTGCCATACAACATTGTCTTAACGTAGGACTCCCCTGCCCCCTAACCTCCTCGGCTATGTCAAGCACGGGACATGACGTCAACAAGTGCATGATCGTCTCAGAGGCTTGGCTGCAATGGCGGCAGTTGGAGTCCCTGTTGTGATCTAGCCTGTTAAAGTACGATTTGGTTGGGCAATGCTCGGTGCGCATTTGGGTAACCAAACTCTGTTCCCTTCGATTTAGTCCCCACCACTGGTCTGATCTGCTAGGCCTGGGCATGTTAGCGAACACCCCTCTGGCAGTAGCTCCATCTTCCCACACCTGGCACCACTTTTCCCTAAAGTGGTCCTTAAGCCAAGTCTTTGCGCCCAGGTATGTGACTGGGACATCTGGTTGGGGTTGGGCTGCTCCAGCTTTTGCCAGCGAGTCTGCTATCTCATTGCCTTCTACATCCACGTGGCTAGGGATCCATTGAACTGTGACCCTGCCACCAAGTCTCTCGAGTCTGCCTACGTCCTCCAAAATGGAGTCGACTAAGTGGGTGCTACGTTTCTCAGATAGCAGGACTTCGAGCGCTGATCTCGAGTCACAAAACAAGACCGTGTCGAGACCTACTAGTCCCGACCCTTGCAGTGTTAGGTGCACACTTTCCAGGGCCCTGTGAATAGCTTCAAGCTCCGCATCGTAGTTCGATGCTGTGGTCCCACAGGGTCCTGAAAGTTCCTCTTTTGGTGGCCCTCCTAATGGGTATAGGATGAGCGCACCATATCCTGCAGTTCTGTCACTCCGGCTGGCAGACCCATCCGTGAACACTTTCACAGGGGTTTCCGCGAACCCTTCGATTGTCTCAAGGGCAGCCACTTTCTGCACGTATTCAGGGCTGCGCTTCGTTACTGTCGTGTCAGTCATTGACAAATGTATTGTGGGACGTGTCATTTCCGCATGAGGCGGTTTAATTGGGACGCTAATTGTTCTGTGTCTATTTTGTGGAGGTTGAACAGTCCTATCAAGCTCTAGTACTTGATGCATGATCGAGGACCGTTTCAACCTCCCACGTCCGTCCCAATTGTGCTGCATTAGGTAGCAGGGGTCCCTTGTGTCCAGCCTGCGATACCTTTCTGCAGTGGTAATGATCGCCTTGTCCCGACGTATCTCAAGTGGTTCTACATTTGCAATGACCTCCACGGCAGCTGTGGGTGTAGTTCTGTACGCGCCACAGATGAATCTCAGGGCCTGGTTCTGGATGCGGCCCAGTTTTTCCAATGCCGTTTTGCTGGCAAAGGCTTGGACCGGCATGCTATAGTCCATCACCAACCTCACACTTCCCAGGTAAAGAGCTCTGAGAGTGCTTGCTCCAGCGCCCCAGTTTGTGCAAGCTAACTTTTTCACCAGGTTGAGCTTGGCGGTTGCCTGCTAAAACTGCCTGTTAAACAGGGTTTAGAGCAAATAGAGATCATATCCTTTATCACTTGCTTAAGGACACGATCACATGAAAGGTGTTTAGCACAAAGAACTTCTTTATGAATGATACAGTGAAGTTTAAAAACTTTGCCAGCCTGACTAAGCTGACTTTGTTACAGACAAGTTTTGCTAGTCAACTGTGCTCACGAGTCATGGCGATAGCCATCAGCAATAAATAAATATATCGTTTACTTGGTTATTTAACGTCACAGACAGCAGAACAAACAGAACCAAATACATTTGTTCCCCTTGTCAGTCTTTAAGTTTAAGAAGTCTAGTAATTGGTAAACAATACAATGTTATCGACTTTTGCCATCCTTTGACGTTATCAAAACGGTAAAACTTGTCGACTTTTCTTATATTTAATGTTGCTAAAAAATAATACGTTAGTTTATTAATTATTTCAGATGAGGTCGCGGGCCAGTAAAAATTGCTTCGCGGGTCGGTTTTGGCCCGCGGGCCGCACTTTGGGCATCCCTGATGTAAACTATATTACATTTATTCTGTTGTAGTTTTTAAGTTATACAGGTGATTGAGATAATGTGATATCTTGAAAACTTTGACAATAATTTTCTTTGAGACAATTGTTTCCTCCAAATTTAAATTTGATAAATCCAACTATTGCCTATGTCCTTAGTTGATGGAATCTAAAGATGATGTAGCAGTGAGTAGTTTATGGTCATGCTTGCGGTGCATAAATTAGTTGTATGATTAGTGAAAAACTGAATGTCATAATTTGGTCAACTACGCAGTATCATGATTTAGTACACATCTAATGTCATAATTTAGTACACATCTAATGTCATAATTTAGTACACCTCTAATGTCATAATTTAGCACACATCTAATGTCATAATTTAGTACACCTCTAATGTCATAATTTAGCACACATCTAATGTCATAATTTAGCACACATCTAATGTCATAATTTAGTACACCTCTAATGTCATAATTTAGCACACATCTAATGTCATAATTTAGTACACCTCTAATGTCATAATTTAGCACACATCTAAATATTTGTATATTATATTTTTACCATATTAACTTCAGTTTTGAATCGCGAATAATTGAAAAAGCCGTAATGGACTTATGGAGTCTTTTGTCTCCAACTCAGATCAGACGCAAATGTTAACAATCTACATGAGATCGATCTGCCCATGGGCGGAGACCGGTAAAAGATCTTGATTCGCTTACGTGTGCATGAATTACGCCCCTGACCCCAGCAGGCGACTCGATGTTTATGACGTGTGTGGTGTATCAGAAATTAATTCTGCTGGTGATACAGAGTTTTAGGATCTATTTATGTTTTTGACGTCATTATAAATATTGTAATACCTGATTTGATAAGTAAGTATCTGATGTATGGGCATCACAGGTTATACGTGCGTGTGTGTGTGTCTGTGTGCGATTGTTAATGTGTATATTCCAATCACGCGAAAACGAGGCAATAAATGGAAAGACAATTTGGTTCACACCTAATCAAATGTGTATGTTTACCGCTGGTGTCCAGAAAATATTTCATTGTGTATGTGTGTTTGTAGAGATTAGCCTTATCCTTCAGATGGAAAACAAGTAACAAACAAAATTGTATCAAATCTGGCCAGTATTAAGTGCTGTTTTGTTTTACAAATAAAAGTTAAGTTAAACTGCACAAACTGTTTTTCTCATTAAATTATACGCTTGTTTAACTGAGGTTACAGTCCACCGCACTGAATGATATCATAAATTTGTGACGATGTTTTCGATGAGGGGAGGGGGAGTTTAAGAAATGTGACGTCATATCAAAACACGCTACTTTAAATAAAAGTTCCACTTAGGTATTTTCATAAAACTTACAATAATTTAGTTAATGAAGTTTTATATGGCTTAGTGTGCAGCTAAATTAAATACATGACTTAAATGACAAAAAGTGATTTGAAACATGCTCATTTTGAAATAGTGAACAAAAAAGTTTTTATTGGGTAGCGGGGGATGCCTAAGTCAGTAATCGTAACCCTTAAAATAAACACATTCGGCAGGTTATACATTTGAATTTTAAAGTTTAAGTTGAATTATTTCATATTTCACTTCGTAAATTATTCATGAAATAATTATCAATTTTAAGAAATGTTCATAAAGTGACAATTACGAACTAATTTTTTTTTTTGTACGTTATCGTCTAATATGCGTAAAGAGTTATCCTTTGGAAAAATTCAAAATGTCTGACTGAACCGGAAGTCCGATGATCACTGACGTAATATACAAAAATGAGTGCTTATTTCAATTAGAACAACAATGATAGATTACAGAACATGTTACAGACAAGAACGTGAGAACATGTCAAAAACGGACAATTGGAGAGTAGAAGACCCGGGGATAAAATATTTTTACGACCCCCCCCCCAGACAGGAGTATATAAAAGGACGTGTACGCAGAAAGCCCGGACATGTAGAAACGGTAAGAATATGGATGAGTGTCTGTATGTATGGGGGGTTGTGTGTGTGTGTGTGTGTGTGCATTCATTCGTGTGTGTTTGAGGTTTTGAGTGGTTGTGTGTGTGTGTGTGTGTGTGTGTATTCGTTCGTGTGTGTTTGAGGTTTTGAGTGGTTGTGTGACGTGTGTATGTGTGCGTGCGTGTGTGTGCGCGTGTGTGTGCGTGCGTGTGTGTATGTGCGTGTGTGTGCATATGTGTGCGTGTTTGTGTGTGTGCGTGCGTGTGCGTACGAGTGCGTGTGTGTGAGCTTGTGTGTGCGTGTGTTTGTGCGTGTGTGTGTGTGTGTGTGTGTGTGTGTGTGTGTGTGTGTGTGTGTGTGCGCGCGTGAACTATCCAATTAAGGAGTTAATTTAAAGACTCACATGGGCTCGTTCTTGAGGGCAGGATGGCTTATTATTTCTAACAATAAACTTGGATTAACTAAAGACCGTAGCTATGTTCTGTTATGTTATCTAGGATTGAGCTTAACTTGAAATAAATCAAATCAAGACACGGGAAAAATTTTAAAACGCAAACTAATTCGTGAACTTGAAAATAAACGAGTGTGACAGAAATCTATTTGTAACTTTAGATTTAGCGAATACTGTTGAATTCTGATGAACTTCTAGAAGGCTTCTATTTTTAGAATTACATACATAACCTCTACACCAAAAGGGAAGTAATTGACTAAATCAGCACTAACTTGTTCAACATTGTCGCACTTGGCTTACGCTTGGCTCTACTATTAGTACTACTATTCAGAATTTCCTTATTTTTCGGGTTAAAAATTGAAAAAGTTAAATTAACGTTTCGAAGCCAATAAATGGATCTATGGCCAGTCGGTCATGTTCATGTAGAGTCCCCCATCTATCCCCCCCTCCAACATTTTTGGTACGAGGCCCTCTTGAAAGCACTTAGTGCACCCCCCCCCCCCCAATAACCGTTAACTACTGACTTGAATTAAAGGGTTTTAGTTAAAGAGTGTGAACTTTAAAATCAATTTTGTGTCAGATGTCAGCGATATTCAAATTCATACTTGATACATAGCTTTCAAAAATTGCACAATTTGAAATTTGTTTGATTGTGTTTCTAGAAACAGCGACCCATACGGTGCAGCTTATTTGCAAACACGTCACTTCCTTTAACATGAAAACTTCCGGTAAAAGATATTTAGGGCCAATGCTATTTGTTATTTAATTCTTTTTGTAAGTATTGAGCTTCGTATAACTATTCCATCTACTTCTACACTAAAAATATGATATTCCAAAGGAGCCATACTTTTTTTTTGTCGACAAACTACTGTGTTTTTTTCTAATAAATCTTTGTCTCCCTCATATTCTTAGAGTTAATAACTTTTAATGAGTGTAGGAGCGTGGATTTCATGCTTCGACGAGCTCACTAAACACAACACACCAATCATACAACTCCACAATCATATAACAAACCAATCATACAACTCCCCAATCATATAACAATTCAATCATACAGCTCCCCAATCATATAACAAATCAATCATACAGCTCCCCAATAATACAACACACCAATCATACAGCTCTCCAATCACAAACACACCAATTACACAGCGCACCAATCTTACATCTGACAAAGCACCCAGCCCATTATTCACAGTGCACCAATCACAAACACACCAATTACACAGTGCACCAATCACAAACACACCAATTACACAGTGCACCAATCACAAACACACACCAATTACACAGTGCACCAATCACAAACACACCAATTACACAGTGCACCAATCACAAACACACCAATTACACAGTGCACCAATCAAAAACACACCAATTACACAGTGCACCAATCACAAACACACCAATTACACAGTGCACCAATCACAAACACACCAATTACACAGTGCACCAATCACAAACACACCAATCACACAGTGCACCAATCACACAGTGCACCAATCACACACCAAAGCAGATCAAAACACTCAATGTGTGGCTGGTTTCTTTGTTTCTATTACAGCAATACACTTTGAGACTAGCTGCAAGATTCAAGTATGCCAGGGAATCGAAATTTACATCTTATTAAAAAATGGACTCGCCTTTAAAATCTGATTGACATCATGCTAAAGAATCTTGCAGTTTCCTGCTATCTGGTTGCTATTGTTTTCGCGTGTGGTGAGTTGCCTCCAAAAGTTGATAATTAATTCGAGTATTTTATTGACGCTTTATTATGTCCATTGTAGCTTGTCACTAGACTTTGATTTTTTAAAAAAAGTCGGAGATTGATTGACATTTTTAACGTTAGGATGGGGGCTGTGGTAGGGGGAAAAGTTAATAAAGAGACGATACTACTAGAAAAAACGAATAAAATACAGAGAATGGAAGAAGAGATGTGTAGCAGAGGCTTCACTAGGGCCGGTGTCACCCGGGGCGGTAGTTCATGGTGTCACCCGGGGCAGAACCTCATGGTGTCACCCCTCACGATTTAACCCATAGAACCCCTCCGAGTTTTCCAGTGCAAAATAACGGGAATATATAGAATTTTACAGTCTGGTGTCACCCCCCTGATGGTGTCACCCGGGGCGGCCCGCCCCCATCACACCCCCCCTAGCGACGCCACTGATGTGTAGTAGACTGAATGGGGGAAAAAAGTGTGTTACATATAGAAATACACAGAATTTGAGGTGAGCTTAATTGTTGTTAGCTAGCAGAAGATCTTTGTTGCTTTCAGCACTGCACGCCCAGGTCTTGGACTTTGGTGACGTGCCAACATTTCCGGACGTCGTCCCCATGCCACTAGAGGAGAGCTGCATGAGGTACCTGTCTGGGTGTAAGGTAAAGGCCAACAGAGGGGATGTGGCCAGGTCAGTTGGAATCTAAGTTGTCAGGCTGTAATTTTTTTTATAAAAATATTCAGCCCTTGAATCTAAAAGTCAAAACATATGATGCTTGATTTATTGTTTGAAGTGTATATGATTTAAGCCATGAACTGTATATTATTTAAGCCATGAACTTTATATGATTTAAGCCATGAACTTAATATGATTTAAGCCATGAACTGTATATTATTTAAGCCATGAACTGTATATGATTTAAGCCATGAACTTTATATGATTTAGCAATGAACTGTATATTATTTAAGCCATGAAATGTATATGATTTAAGCCATGAACTGTATATGATTTAAGCCATGAACTGTATATTATTTAAGCCATGAACTGTATATGATTTAAGCCATGAACTGTATATTATTTAAGCCATGAACTGTATATGATTTAAGCCATGAACTTTATATTATTTAAGCCATGAACTGTATATGATTTAAGCCATGAACTGTATATGATTTAGCAATGAACTGTATATTATTTAAGCCAAGAAATGTATATGATTTAAGCCATGAACTGTATATTATTTAAGCCATAAACTGTATATTATTTAAGCCATGAACTGTATATGATTTAAGCCATACATAGTACTTGGCCCCTGTTGTCTTAGAGGCCTGGATTTGTCGTGAGCCAAGACGGTCAACAACCCACATTTTTTGAACACCTTACTGCAGAAAAATAGATTATATATTAACATAAGCTTACCAGCAACAACAACAACAACAAAAAACCCTAAGCATTTTTTCAATAGCGAAACTAATAGTAATAAAAAAAGAAACGTTTACAAATAAATAAAGAATGAAGCATTTACGCTTACAGCAAATACCATCCATTATATCAAACAGAGAGGGCATCTATAGATAATGCAAATTTTCTTCAAACTAAAGCGAACAGATACAGAGTCTGAAATCATGCATGTTACAAAACAGCTGTCCCAGACTGAGCGATGAATTCCTAAATAAAGTTGTGTACGTGGAACAACACTTTGAAGCAGTTGGTACGTCATACGGTGTAGTCCATGAGTTCTGTACAAAACTTTCTTGTTGTGTTTTTAATTCTAAAAAAAATTATTTTTTTTTTTTTGTACTTTTATCATTTGTAGTTTTTCCCATATATCATATAGAATAGGACGATAAATACAAACAAATTGCGTAATTAAAATAATAAATTAAAGATTTACCAATTGACTTATACTTAAATATACAAAGTAAATGTTTCGCCTCATTGTCTTCGTCTGTACAAATAACTTAAACTATTTAAAATTATATTTACGATATTTGAGACATTCAATTTCATGTAAAAAAAATAGTTACGTAAAGATAAAAAAAAGATAAACAATTGCAGAATATACCTAGCCATAAACGATCCCTCCTGTTTAATCAAGCACACCTAACTAATTTAGCCCCTCCCCAATATAAATGCACAACAAATCTATATTCATACTTTCCAAATCGACACAATAGTAGCCCCTTGGCTTTTAATCTTCAGCCTTCAGCAAAACCGTGGACGTCGACGACGATTCGTCAGCAAGCACCTTGTCACCCTGGCAACCTCTCGTCATGTTCCTGGCCACATCTGCGGGAATCTTGAGACAAGTCCCTTGCTAGCAGGATTACCTCCTGAAGAAGTTCTCCAAACACAATCACACGTCACAAGCTATAGTTGATTTAGAGTTTGGGTTTTGTTTGTTGTTGTTTTTTTTTCATTTGAAAACATCCCAGTGTGACAATGCCAGCCTTAAAAAATTTAATGAAGCAATGTATTAATTAGCTGAACACTCTGACATCTCAGCAATTGTCTTTTATTCAAGAAACAATTTTACAACAATAATTCGAAAGTAAATGCAGTGTGTGCAATTGATCCTTGTTTTACTTGATGTATGAAATAAAAGTTATAAATGAATTGCATTTCTGTATTTTACTGTCATTACGTGCATCAAATGTGAATAAAATAAATATTTAAATATGTCACTTTTATGGGACTTGATGGATTTATTTTATTTTTATTTTTCAAAACGGTTATTTGGAGAAAAAAAAATAATTTCACTTTTATTTTATTTCAAATTAGGACTCAATTTGTTTTAACCGACCGGAGCTGGTTTGGTCGGATTTATAAAGAGAAATCCGGCCGAAGTCGGAGCCGGATTTTTTTAAATGGCCGGTTTTTCAGGAGGCAGAGCTATTATATATATATATA
>MUZC01001659.1:487745-498658 GCA_002072015.1 Radix auricularia
CTAGCTACGCCACTGCCCCTGACCATGGAATTACTTTGTCTCGGGAAATACATCCACGATTTTCATTAAGCCGAAAAGTAAGTGGTGATAATGTGCAAACGCACAATTCAAGCTTGCTGTTTTGGTTGCAATAGTCCCAGCTCTCTCTAGAGGTATATTGCAGTTAGCAGTGGCTGCTACTGAGATAGGCTGTAAACATCTCAACACGCGATCTTTCATCTCAATTTATCCGACACCTCCTTCAGTCTGCAGGTACTACAAGGGTAGGAGAAGAAGAAGAAAACAAATTTCTATTCTGAACAGCTGGTGAAATATCCGACCCTGGAGCTAGGACGGGAGAAAAACTGAAACCTATGTTTGTGCATCAACGGATACCGTCTGTGACTCATTGATTTACCGAGGCCGCCTGCACGAACACCTGTCAGTAGCGAGCCGGTCATCAAAGAAACACAAACAAAACTTCGAGATATCAAATCTTGTACACGGGGATCAAACATCTGAGTTCAACAGTGGCATAAGTTTTAAAGTTCCGAATCTGTTTGGTACTTGTTTTTTTAAGGACTCTATATGTAAACACACAATGACCAGATAAACTGTTACAGAGTCTTTTTTGTTTCTTTGATCGTGTACAAGAGAAATAAATTATTGAAATTTAATGTTTGATGATTGAAAAAAGTAAAAACTACTCTCATACTATTTACTTTTGGCCTTCTGGATTTCTGCCTCAACTTTCCTAAAAATCGTAATACACGTACATTTGTCAATAAATATCCTCAACACAGAATAACACCTGCGATCCAACAAGAACTTAAGACATTTAAAATACACTTTCAGTAGTTTCTATATTCTTATGTTTACTATAACACAACGCGTATAACACTGCTCTGCGTCATGTACATGTAGAAGCGTACATCCCTTCGTCATGTACATGTAGAAGCGTACATCCCTTCGTCATGTACATGTAGAAGCGTACATCCCTTCGCCATGTACATGTAGAAGCGTACATCCCTTCGTCATGTACATGTAGAAGCGTACATCTCTTCGTCATGTACATGTAGAAGCGTACATACCTTCGTCATGTACATGTAGAAGCGTACATCCCTTCGTCATGTACATGTAGAAGCGTACATCCCTTCGAATTTAACTTTATAGATATCAATGAGAGTTACTGTGAAAAGTAAAGGACCAAATTGTAGAACCTCTGGCCTCGAGCGATGAACAAACGGTGTAAATTAGGCATAAACATAATACGATGATTTTAAAAAAATATTTTTTATGTTTTCAGCTAAAGTGCCATAATGAGTGACGGAGGTAACGACCATTACTGAAAAAAAAACATTTTCATTTCTATTCTTATATAAATTAATGACTTTTTATTTAATAATTTATTTTATTTTTTTCTAATTTATAGATATTTTTTTTACCTTGAAAAATTATTATGATAATTTTTTAAAGACGTGGGACGTGGTGGTCGAGGGGTAGCGCTCTCGACTGTCACACTGATGGTCACGAGTTCGAATCCACACGAAAGTGAGGATTTGTTCTCGGGGCCTGAGGAGTCCCCGAGTCACCCAGCTCCGAATGGGTACCTAACTAGACAATAGTTAGGCGGCTGGGGTAATGCGTGACACCCCTATAGCCGTGGCCTGTGACCGCTGCATCACTTGCCAACAGATCATCTCTCATGGTCTGTGGACGCAATTATCTTCTGCATAGAAGGAGCGTCTGTATATCTAAGATAAGATAAGATTATTCCGTGAGCCGTTCTGGGAATTACAGATCCAGGAAATTTCCACAAGTTCAATGCTTTATTATTACGGAGAAAAAACATCTTCTTTTTTCATTGATTTTGTGGTCAACGGACGATTGGTTGAGACTCAAGTTGAATAAATAAATTATCCATTTTAAAAAAAACACGTTAATTTTAACATAAAAGTATTGATTTAAATTTTATCGAATATATGGTAGGTCTGCTATACGGGCTGGATAAGGCCCACATGCTACTGTTTGCCCAACACTCACGTAGACAGACTAAAGATGAGTTCTGTAATTTTTGTTTTGTTTTGATCAACAGTGAGCAAATGTGATGTCTAAATCAAAGGAATCACTATGAGGTCATGGACCGCACCACGTTGACTATCACAAGGGGTGACACTAAATATATAACATTTGAGATATCATCAATGGCCCTTATTTACGAAAACTCTTATAGGTCCCTTCGGGGAATCTCCAGGCAGCTCCCACCTCTCCACAAAGAGGCGTAACTGACGGGGGCACCACTACCCGGTCTCCCCTAAGAGGGAGCCGTCTGGACAGGGTTAAGTTCGCTCGAAGCTCACCGTCCTGTCTTTCAAGGGGTTACCTCCCAAAGGAGGTTGTGGCAGTGGCGTAGCTAGAACTTTTGCCGCCCGGGGCGGTCTCCAATTCCCCCCCCCCTTTTAGAGGCCATGCATAAATGACGTAACGCGCCGAGGTGAGGGATTCAACCATTTGTGACGAGGGGGAATGTTTAACAAATGTGAGTGAGAGGTCACATCAAAAACGAGCAACTTTATATAAAAGTTCCACTAAATATTTGATTAATGACACTTTATTTAATTAAGTTTTACAACGCTTCACGCGTGTTACGATATTATAGTGCAGCCTAACATTAAAAACATACTTAAATGACAAAAAGTGATTTGAAACATGCTCATTTTCACATAGTAAAATCCGTTTTCAATTGGGGGGGGGGTGGCAAAACCTTTGTGGCGTCATATTGAAATACGGGTCTAAGTTTTTAAAAGTTTTTATGAAGACGTGTGACGATGGGGAGGGGGTGAAAATTCAGCCAAAATAGCGTGAAGTCATTGATGATACCCCCTCAAGTCAATCATATGATGGAATTTTATAAATTAATAAACATGAATAAACAATTGCAATTCAAGCGAAGTCAAAGTTGGCAAATTTTTTACCAATGCATGTCATATTTATGTTTAAAAAAAGATGCCGCATAAAATGATATTCCTATAAATATACACACTTATAAAAATACAATATCATTTTTTAAAGGCCACAAGAAAGTTACTGAGGTCTAACGTCAAACCTCTCCCCTGTCAGTGGGCTACACATATTCAAAAAAATATTACCCATTAATTAATATGCTTTTTTTTTGTATTCATATATTAATGACCTTTAACAAAGAAATTGTATACATTAGTATGTAAACACACTTATAGTTGTATATATTTACTTTACTAAATTTCATAGCAGAAAAATCGTGTATTATCCTCACTAAATTTCAAATTATATGTAACAATCTTGTTCTATTGTAAACATTACAATATTGTATGGTCTTAAATCACTCATCATGGAACGAAGCTATTATTTTTATCAACTTCAGTTTGCAGAAGCTCCTTTCACAACTAGATACACTGATAGCAATTGTTGAGAAATATCTTAGCAAAATTAAAATTATTCTGTTGGGTAAATAATTTTCCAATCTATACTGTTGAATAAATTTTAATAGACAAAAGGGTCTCCCCCTCCCCGTTTTTCTAACGTAATGCCTTTTCTGGTATTTTAGGTACAGCTATAAAAATCAGGATCCTTTCTCTTTCAATGTTGAAGTTTCTTATCAATGTCAAAACAATAATTTATTTGTTGTGCAAATTTTTCATTTAGTAGGTTACATGGTATTTTGTGGTGTCATATACGAATATTTTCTTGCAATGATCAAAGCGTTCTTTATTTTCTTTTAAATTCTATTCTATCCATTGATAAAAACAATTCTGGTTGCACTTCTTGCTCTAAAGATATAGTCTAATTTTCACAATTCATATTCGTTCACAAATTGTTTTCGCTGATATTGCAGCATTTTGTATTAGCATATCACTTTGTTACATTAAATAGGTTTGCATTAATTTTAAAAACAACAACAAAAACAAACAAACAAACAAACGAGTTCCCATAAATTGAGATAACATAAAACACACAAAAGAAAAAGGTTGCGCTGCATTAAGTTAAATTCCAGCATCTGATCTCATTTTACTAGTTATTTATTCAGATGTCAATTTTAGTTATTTATGTTTATTGTGGTGTTAATTAACGGAGAAATTTGAAGATGTTCATATTCTTGTCACAATTCAAATTATTAGCACATTACCTTAATTGGATAGGCGTAACATTTTAATAAACAGATTCTAACAGGATTTTAATTTGTGCCACTTTAGCGCAATAAAAACGAAATCAATTTAATTTTTAATAATTTCATTACTATTCTTTTATGAAAACTGAAACAGTAACGTAAATTATTACTTACAAGTAAAACACAAGTTTGCAAATTTGAAACACCATGTCATAAAGCTAGGTACTTGTTCGCGAATCATTCTGCGCATGTGGGGATCCATCCAAAAGCTTTCGTTGCGATATTAATAGCACATAATTTTCGTCCCAGCACGGTGAAGTGTTTTTATTTGTACTTTTTATAAATCTGTTACGTATATTGATTGACTTTTTACAAACAAATCGATACTTTTTTGGGGCTATCTTAAATATTTTAACTAGTTTGCATTAGTTATATTTTAACTACCAATATGTAATAAAACAAATGTTGTGCGACCCAGTAATTAAGACTCGAAGTTATGAATATTTTGTTTTACCTTGGTTTTACACCTTCAAAAAATTAAAGGACCGTTGTCGGAAATGGCTATACTTTTTAACAGCCCACAAATGCCGCCCTCAAAGTGTATGCCGCTCGGGGCGGACCGCCCCACCGCCCCCCCTCTAGCTACGCCACTGGGTTGTGGATTTGACCTACTTCGACCCGCCATTGCTGCGGCGCCACCACGGCACAGATTACGGGTGTAATTATCTAGGACTGTTGCAAGATAGGGGGATCATCACTGTAGCCCTCCCAGGGAATGCGGGCAGACGCAGTAACCAACCACATAGTGTTGGGTCAGGTCAACCGTTATGGGAAGGTTTCCTCAGACCTGTCGTCCAACCAAATTTTCTTCACGGCACTTCTTCTAGTAGGAAGTTTAGTATTTTGCTGGCCTTCCAGGCCCTAAACAGTGCTGATCTAACTAGAAAGGGGGACGAAACGGTCGCTTCGGATGACCCGACCCTCAGCGGGTACAATGGTTTTTATCATAGACAAGGGCACACTCCACCATAGTTGTCTCCATCTACGTTCCGTACAGCTACTGTAATCATCTGTCTAAATTCTTAGCTAGCCCTAACCGGACTTCGACCTTCTAGGTTGGGTTTGGATTTCGCAGGGACCACGTAAAGGTCAGCCCCTCCCCCGGGGGTCATCCCCTGCCCCGGGGTGACACTAAAATGTAAAATTCTGTATGTTCCCATCAGTTGGTACTGATAGACGTAAGAAACGTATTTGGAGTAAGTCGTTAGTGTGAGGGGGTAACAGCATTATGATATAACCCAGGGGATGACTCCATGATATAAGCCACTGGATGACACCATGAGGTAAGCCACTGGATGACACCATGAGGTAATCTACTGGATGACACCATGAGGTAATCTAATGGATGACACCATGAGGTAATCTGCTGGATGACACCATGAGCTAATCTAATGGATGACACCATGAGGTAATCTACTGGATGACACCATGAGCTCATCTACTGGATGACACCTTGAGGTAATCTACTGGATGACACCTTGAGGTAATCTACTGGATGACACCATGAGGTAATCTACTTGATGACACCATGAGGTAATCTACTGGATGACACCATGATATAAGTCACTGGATGACACCATGAGCTCATCTACTTGATGACACCATGAGGTAATCTACTGGATGACACCATGATATAAGTCACTGGATGACACCATGAGGTAAACTACTGGTTAACACCATGATATAAGCCCCTGGATGACACCATGATATAAGCCACTGGATGACACCATGATATAACCCAGGGGATGACACCTTGATGTAAGCCACTGGATGACACCATGAGGTAATCTACTGGAGGACACCATGATATAAGCCACTGGATGACACCATGAGGTAATCTACTGGAGGACACCATGATATAAGCCACTGGATGACACCATGATATAAGCCACTGGATGACACCATGATATAACCCAGGGGATGACACCATGAGGTAATCTACTGGATGACACCATGATATAAGCCACTGGATGACACCATGAGGTAATCTACTAGATGACACCATGATATAAGCCACTGGATGACACCATGAGGTAATCTACTGGATGACACCATGATATAAGCCACTGGATGACACCATGATATAAGCCACTGGATGACACCATGAGGTAATCTACTGGAGGACACCATGATATAAGCCACTGGATGACACCATGAGGTAATCTACTGGATGACACCATGATATAAGCCACTGGATGACAACATGATATAAGCCACTGGATGACACCATGAGGTAATCTACTGGAGGACACCATGATATAAGCCACTGGATGACACCATGAGGTAAACTACTGGATAACACCATGATATAAGCCCCTGGATGACACCATGATATAAGCCACTGGATGACACCATGATATAACCCAGGGGATGACACCTTGATGTAAGCCACTGGATGACACCATGAGGTAATCTACTGGAGGACACCATGATTAAAGCCACTGGATGACACCAACCCTAGTGAGACTTCAGGTATCAGCAACAAAGAGCTGTGTCCCTTGTGTTTCTTACCCACTTGGCTTGTTTAATGTTGTTTTTACAGCTGATCGGGGTCATAAGTCCAGGTCAAAGGTTGAGATGGGGCAATTAGCCTCTACGCCAGCAAGACTAATAAACAGATTCGTCTGGATTCCCCTGGGTGATGTCAACAGTCATCAATCAGACACGGGACTGTTGTTAAGTTCAACATTTACCACATATACCCGATGTAAAATTGTTCAAATAACAACTGAATGAGCGTCACAAAACTTTTGTTTAAATAGCTGCCTCTCATGGGAATAGGCCTCGGGCAAAAGGTGTTTTAATAGCGATATCACGCTTGATGGGATTTAATAGGAAGCCCGAGCTAATCAGGAGAAATCTGTTTATTAGAAACAACACGATCGCTTGGTTTAAATTAGTTTGTTACCATGCATGCAACTGAAAAATAGATAGTTGTAATTGTTTGCAAAAAATAATGTGTGTTTATAGTGTAAGCTCTAGGGCCGTCAAATATTTATTGCTGACATTAGTATATGGCTGTCAAAGATTTAATGCAGAAATAAGTATATGGCTGTCAAAGGTTTAATGGTACATAAGTAAATGGCTGTCAAATGTTTGATGTTGAAATAAGTATATGGCTGTAAAAGGTTTGATGATGACATAAGTATATGGCTGTCAAAGTTGTGATGATGACGTAAATATATGGCTGTCAAAGATTTGATGATGACATAAGTATATGGCTGTCAATGATTTGATGCTCTTTTGGGTTCAAGGCTGTCAAATTTTTAGACCTGGCAAATTTTTGCGGCTTATGTCTTTTAAAGATTGCGCCATCGTCTGCGACTTGCACTTTGTTTACCTTAGCTACGCCACCATCTCTATTCCTGTGACGTTGTTTGTTGCTATGTTATTTCGCACCAAAATGTTCTTTGTAAACCCAAATAATTCTAAGGCCTAAGTGAAAGATGGGAAGATGTGCTAGACCCCTGAACTGTCCACAACATTGTGAGAGTCCTTCGCTGTTCTAAGTCATGTGACTGTAACAACACATGTGTCTGGGGAAGGACGGGTATGTAGTCTTATCTTATATATTACAGTCGCTCCTTCTGAACAGAAGATTATTGCATCCTACGTATATCTATGGTTTGTGTTTAGTCATGTATACTTATTAGAGTTTTAAATGATGATAAAGTGTTGGCTTTCCTGGTTTCTTCAGGCAACCCATTGCACGCCCGAATACCGGACGGAAAGAAAGAAAACTTGAATGTGCTTGTTCTTGCACATGGAATAAGAAAGGTGTTTTTATCCTTATGTCATAAGACTTATGTGACTGTAGCAAAAAGAAAAGTGTATGCATTTTTTCTATGGCTGAATTTTTAATTTTTAATTAGCTAATGATAGTATTGAATATAAATTTTCGAGGTAAATATTAAGTGTCATGACTGGCTTACAACATTAAGAGAATGAATGGGGTAATAATAACTGAAAACTTTAGATGTGGGGGCTGTCGATCAAGTACGTCAAGGTCAAGGGCGAGGCGTGTAAGAAAGTGTAACAGTTTGTGACAGTGGGGGGTGGGGGATCCGGTCATGAATGACAGCACGATGTTTTAAGTATAATGTAGATAGGGGAAGGGGTCCAAGATTTATGAAAGTTTGTGACGGGGGGGGGGTAAATATGGTCAAAAAATAGCGTTAAGTACTTTAAGGATGGCCCCTATCACTTCATCTACTGTTGACATGACTCAAAAATGTTTGAAAAGGCTTTTAATGTAGTGGGTGCGAATAAAAATGTAATATCGGCACCTCAGCTCGGGAGGCGATATTACTTTGTTTTTTTTTTTTGTTTTCCTTTTTTTTTCTAAAGCTGAGTAACATTTAAAAGGTAAATTCTTTCGCAAAATCACTGTAACATTCTCAGTATTCTAAGGCGAATTTTTCAAAAGAATGTTCTTAAAATGTGGGGTTTTAGAGCTTTTTTTTTTTTAAATCTAATTTTGTCTCTTAAATCTAATTTGTAAGCCATAAAAAGTACTTTCAATTTAGAACTAAATTAAATATGTTCAGGCATAACGAGAAAAACAGCAGCACAATTTGAAAAATATTTTGGCTGTAAGCCTTTGTGCAAGCGGACTCTTATTTTAATGGGAACTAACTCGTTATCTTTAAACGATATAAATAAAACAATTGTTACCCCCTTCCCTTCAGCAAACAGAGATATGTGTTTTTTTTTATTATCATACAAGTTGTCTTTTGGCTATCCTTAGGTGGTGGGGTCAATTAATACGCCATATCCCTCTTTCCGAACCTAGCATGTAGTAATAACAATGTTGTAAGACGTATTCTTCTCCCTGGCCCAGCACACGAACATGTAACAAAGTTCTCAGTTCTCATCAGTGATTTTCCCCCCTGTTTACAAAGGGACGTAATATTACAATTTATACTAACTCACAGTTTGTTTTGTTAGTTTCTTTTTAATTGATGACAGTGGGGGAGATAGTGTCCTGACCTACCGCCTGTGGCGTTACAACTTACTATATTTCTTGTAATCAGAGGCGTCACTAAAGGTTGGTGTCACCCATAGCGGTAGCTCTTGGTGTCACCAAGTGCGGTAGCTCATGGCGTCACCCAGTCCGGTAGCTCATGGTGTCACCCAGTCGGTAGCTCATGGTGTCACCCAGTCCGGTAACTCATAGTGTCACCCAGTGCGGTAGCTCATGGTGTCACCCGGTGCAGTAGCTCATGGTGTCACCCAGTCCGGTAGCTCATGGTGTCACCCGGTGCAGTAGCTCATGGTGTCACCCACTCCCGACGTACCATAACGACTTCCTCTCTAGTCTGCCAGTGACAAGTAACGGGAACATACAGAATTGTACACGTTGGTGTGACCCCTTGTGATGTTGTCGCACGGTGCGGCCCGCTTTCCACGCCTATGATAATAATAATAATAGGGTAATAGGATGTTGCTCCCAAAATTAAAACAAATTACTTCATTAGCATTTACACCTGAATTATTACAAATCTTTATCTTTAAAACGTCTAAGATTATCTACAGCTTTTTTTCTAAAAACTCACTGGTAATTTTTTAAAGGTGCATTCATATTGTATCGATGGAAGATATACAGAGAGAATATTTTTTTTTTACAAAAATGCTAATCATTCATATCACCAATGATTACCTGGTATGTCTGGAACAAAATAAACTTTATTGCATGACGTCAAGAAATGACTATAACAACACTTAAGAGACGTAAGATGGCACGGTTCGATCACGTACTGTGACAAGATACCCTGGCAAAAATTATCCTTTAAGGCACCGTAGAAGGGGGCCGGCGAGGAGGGCAACAACGGAAAAGCTGGCTTGACAACATAAAGGAATAAACAGGGTTGGGATTGAGTGAACTACTGGCCGCCGATCAAGATAGGCAACTATGGCGATTGTTATCTGTTGATGTATCCATGCGCTCCTCCAAACGATCCAAACGGTCCAGGGACTGATAATGATGATAAATCATGTATTTAAATTGTGGATGACATATCTGATAGAAGATGCATGAAACATAATGTTCTCAAATTTCAGTTCATTGAAAGATTTATTGAATTCTCATGATGTCCCCTGAAGCATGACGCCAAATGGAGTGTGGCGCCCACTAGGAGTGTGACGGCCCCTAGGAGAGGGACTTGCCCCTAGGAGATCTACAAACGTGAGACGCCCTACAAACGTGAGACTTACAAACTTGAGACCCCCTACAAACGTGAGACCCCCTACAAACTTAAGACCCCCTACAAACGTGAGACCTCCTACAAACTTGAGACCCCCTACAAACGTGAGACCCCCTACAAACTTGAGACCTCCTACAAACTTAAGACCCCCTACAAACTTGAGACCTCCTACAAACGTGAGACCCCCTACAAACTTGAGACCTCCTACAAACGTGAGACCCCCTACAAACGTGAGACCCCCTACAAACTTAAGACCCCCTACAAACGTGAGACCTCCTACAAACGTGAGACCTCCTACAAACTTGAGACCTACAAACGCGAGACCCCCTACAAACTTAAGACCCCCTACAAATGTCAGACCTCCTACAAACGTGAGACCTCCTACAAACGTGAGACCTCCTACAAACTTGAGACCCCCTACAAACGTGAGACCTCCTACAAACTTGAGACCTCCTACAAACTTGAGACCCCCTACAAACTTGAGACCCCCTACAAACTTGAGACCTCCTACAAACTTGAGACCT
>MUZC01001659.1:515882-533394 GCA_002072015.1 Radix auricularia
AAACAGACTATAATTAATAAAAATAGAAACAGTTTCGGCCTTGACCGTTGTTGACATCAAACGCCACTGTGTTAGCGTACAGTCACAGTCGCTCGACAGCTAATCAGCTGGATCTTGGTATCGCTTTTACTCACCGCGACAAAGCGAGAGGGAGAGGCGCGTTACCGCGTGTTGTTTTTTTCACTAATTTTTTTTTACTACGTTAGGTTTTTTTTTTTTTTTTTGTTACACGGTCCTACGGTAGGCGGTTAACCGTTAGCAAGCTTAATTCTGAAATTATTATGGGGGAGGGGGTGAGTTGAGTCTCTATCGTATTAGTACCATGTATTTTTTTATTACTAAGGTGCATGCGCTCATCGCATACGCATCAGTCTACAGCTGAATCCCGCTAGTACTATTAGTTGTGAACTTCAGTGAAGCCAGGCTATAACGCGTCATGTACGCACGCTTACAGCTAGGATACTGAAGGCTTGAATGCCAACCTACTTGTCAGCTGGATCGTGGAATCGCTTTTACTCACTGTGACTAAGCGAGAGGCACGAGGCGCGTTACCGCTTGTGTTGTTTTTTTTTTACTACGTTACCGCTAGTTTATTTGTTTGTTTTTTTTTCGTATTCGGTTAAGCGGTCCTACGGTCCTCAAAAAAGAGGACCGATCCTGATCTGAGGACCGGTTAACCGTTAACAAGCTTAATTCTAACCCTAACCCTAAATTCAAAATTATAACTTAACCTAACCCAAACCCTTAATTAACAAATAAAAATTCTAAATCTAAACCTAAAAAACAAAGACAAAGGAAGAGTACGCAAATTAATTGCTATATAACCCATTTGGGAACGTATAATCGGATTCAACCCCCAAAAACACTAATGTTGCAAAATTTATAATTATAACTATCAATATTAAACAAGCAACTATTTACAAGTTTGCCTTGAGTGATGAGTGCAAGTGCATGTTTAGACCATCTTGGACAAACCGAGATGTCAATACCTGTTTTTCTTACTGATTTATACTACTTTAGACTCAAAAGTATAGTCTTTATAGCGGTCTAAAGTCAATTGTCTGCATTATGATATTGATATTGATACTCTTATACTTATACAGTGACAGTAATGAGTAATGTCATGAATCAATGAATTCAATTTTGAATAGTGAATAGAAAGTACTTCGACAACTCAGGTTGTTTTTTTTCTATTCATTAGCTGAACTTGACTAACAGTGATGATATGCGATTTTATATATATACTCATACATACTTAAATAACATTATTGAGAAAAAGCTTTGCTGTCATTTATTAATGAGTGTTAGCACTCCTTGCTGTCCTGCATCTTTTCAACAATAAATCACGCAGTTCTTTGTCTCTTCTGAATTCTTTTCAGGAAGCCAGTTCAGATATATTGTTCACAACATCAATTAGGAATCTTGGCTACATTATTTCTGACAACATGTCTATCAACAGCTTTATGAATCACATCTGTCGCTCTGCCTACACCGCCATCCGCCAGATAAGCTCAATCCGGCAAACTTAATAATTAGTGCAACAAAAACCCTAGTCAGTGCTCTTGTTCTAGCTCGTATTGATTATTGCAGTTCTATTCTGTCAGGTGCCCCTAAAAATGAATTGAAAAACTACAGAAAGTTGAAAATTCAGAATAGTTCTTAAGGCAAAAAAACATGACCATGGTACTTCGCTACTTTACTCACTTCATTGGCAACCAATACAAGCCCTAATCTATAACAAACTGGCCGCTCCCTGTCACAACTTCTTTTCCGACTCATGCCCTTCCTATCTTACTGAACTTTTGTCAGTCTATTCACACACTCATAAGCTATGCTCTTCTGCAGACACAAGTATTCTCTCTGTTCCTAAGACATGCTCTAAAACATTTGGCGAAAGGTCGTTCTCATTTTGGAATTCTCCACCATTACACATCCACAGTATTGAAACAACCAAGTCCTTCAAGACTGCACTTAAGATACATCTTTTCAAAATTAATGAAACAACATTTATTTTTAATGATTAAGTAGCTTTTTGAATTATGTACTGTAATTAAAGTGGTTGTAATGATAAGAATGCTAATTTATACAAATTAATTACTTATATATATGTTATTACCTTCATGTAAAGCGCTCTGAGCCCAGTTACTTACTAGGATACAGCGCTATATAAATTATCAATTTATTTATGTATTATTTATTTATCATAACTATCAACAACAATAACAGCTAATAAGATGGCACACCAAAAAATTAACTCTGGGCAATAAGCTAATGCAGACTAATTGAAGTTACAGTCATCATCTTTGGACATGTTAAAAACTTTATAATTAGTAAATAAGAATTATTATTTTGAATTTATACAATTTTTTAATAAAACGACTTAGGATAGTTCTCTTCCAATGTGACTGTGACGTAGAAGTTCCTGAAAATATCCTCTCCATTATAATGATTTCAAAACGTGAACCCAATAGTTGTGAACAAGACCATCTGCACATGCTCTATTATCACGCTCTGGTGTCTGCAGCTGTTCATAACAAAGCACTGGGGTTAATGCTTTGCAGTGATTTTTTTTAGTGCCAAACTCAAGTCATTCTCAACATATAATCAAATTATTTCTCTTGATGAGATATAAAAACACGAATGGAACTACAACAGAATTGTGTGTGCAATAATTCATTAAACAAGTTATATGCTGAGCAATTATTCCGCCATACAAGAGTTCATTTTTGTAATTTATTGGGAATCGTTGCATCAAGGGAAGCTGAGAATGGATTTCATGTTGATGTAGATTATTCTTCTTTCAGCTCAGCACAGTAATGCTGGAGTTAGTTTTCAAGGGAAAAATAGACTTGTATACTTTGAAAAGGTTTAATTTTTAAAATAAATAACAAATTTTACTCAATTAAATTACTTTTGATTGTATAACTTCTAAATTTTGAGGTTGCCATTATCTTGCAAACTATGATTGAAAGTATTTCTTCACTTAGAGCACAGATTCATACTATTTTTACACAAAGCATAATTTAGTAATATTGGTCAAACAAACAAAAAATGCTCAAGTCATACAATTTTTTTTTTAACTTAAATGTAAAGACAAGTATTTATTTCCTCAACCAATAAAGAAGTTAAAGGTGTGTTGTTGTTTTTTCCTGTCTAGGCTGCCATTTGGGATGCACTAAATAACTATTGTTATGCTGATGCAATATTCTTGGCAGAACGACTTTATGCAGAAAGTAAGTAATGTCATAATTTTTTTATTTGAATGTTTTTTGTTTTTAATTTTTAGTATACTAAGAGTTAGAGTGTTATGTATCTTTTATTTTCTACTTTTTTCTTATCCAATGCTGACTTTAAATATTCTAGTTAACTCGGATCAAAAACAAGAAGGCTTATTGTCAGATGATTATATCATTGTTGCTTCTAATTTCGAATGCTTTTATTTTTTTGGAAGTATTTGTATCATTTGGCTATATTTTAAGTTGGGAGGTATAAAAAGAATATCAGTCTGAAATAAACTAATGTTTAAAACACAAACAAGCAATGTCATTACATGATCAGCCATTGACATTAAATTGATCTGATGTTCACTTTTATTTTTCCTGCAGTAGCTAACAATGACTCTGTACATTTGTTGGCAACCTGTTACTATAGATCTGGCAAGCCTTACCAAGCATACATGCTGCTGGAGAGAAACCTCTGCCAGACAGCTCAGTGCAAGTATCTCATGGCCAAATGTTGTACTGATATGAACAAGTTAGTACTAACAAATATTTTTTTCTTTTTTTTTCTTATTATTTTAAAATAATTATTGCTTTGTTTCTATTGTCTTTTTATGAATTAAAACTATACAAGTTTCTTAAAAATTTGGTCACTTGTTTCTCTTTGGTAAATATTCTCTTATGTTGCTTGCCTGTAAAATATATAACTAGCATATAATAGGCATTGTGAGAAATAAGTAACTTTTTGTTGCTTAAGCAAAGTCAGATGTGAATGTATATAGAAGAAAGACAACACTTTACAGTTTTTTAATTTTTTTAGTGAATTCTTATAATTTTAATCTTTCTAAAAAAAATTGTGATTGTGAGCGAATGTTTCTAACATTTTAAGAACTTACAACTAGTGATTGATTAAAGGAAAAGTTAATAAGAAATATTAAATTGTGTATCCATTAATAAATATATCTTACTACTGAAATTATTTTTTTGAGGACTTTCCTTTTTATGAGCCTTTTAAAGGTTAATATATTGAGGTTATTGTTATTTGGCTCATATAAAATAGTTGTCATGATTTAATAATGTATCCACGAGAGCTACTGAGCTTAATTTAAACACTTATTCTGATTTGAACAAATTTCACTCAATTATTTGACACAGGTATGCAGAGGCTGAGCGTATATTGGCAGGCACAATACTTATCAAAGTAAAATCCCATGAAGAAATAGAGACTGAATTTGGAAGCCTTGCTTGTTATGTGTTTGCCTTACTTGGTTTTATTTATAGGTAAGTTTGGTCAAACTTATATATCATGTTGTTATTTTTAAAAAAAAAGAAATAGAAGTTGATGGATGAATGTATAACTTGTGCACATGGGAGGTAGTAGGTACTGATAATATTATTGGACATTTTAAAAAAAATTATGATATTTAAAAATTTATTTTTTATTTGTTAGAAGAAAATTGATTTTAAAATTCAGAAAATTCGATGTTTTTAAAAAATAGAATCCTTTTGTAAATATGACATCTGACATCACACATATCCTGAAATGTTCATTTATCAACAGTAAAACAGAGCGTGTAGTAAAAGCCACACAGTGCTATCGAAGATCACTGATGCTTAATCCTTTGTTATGGAAGTCTTACGAGATGTTGTGTGCAATGGGTAACAAATCAAATATTTTTATAGCCTATATGGTTTGTTTTTCTTATTCTTGTTTTCTTAATTTTGAAATTTTTAAAACTGTAACTTTTTTAAAGGACTTTGCTGTGTCCTTTGAAAATATCTTAATATATATTTTGCCAGAAACTAGATAAGCGAGACAGGCAAAACGGAGCAAGCAAGATGCAGTCTGGGTGGATGGTTGTATGAATGGGTGGTTGGTAGGTAGGATTGATGGAAAGATTGTTAAATGGTTAGATGTTTGGATGGATGGATAGGTGGTTTTTTGGATGGATGAATGAATTGTTTGTATTATGACTTGTTGGATAGATTATTTGATGCATGGATGGATTGATGGGTGGTTTAGTAATGGATGGTTGGTTGGATGGATGAATGGATTGATGGTTGGTTGGATGGATTGATGGTTAGTAGGGTTCTACCGATAAATTTTTGCAGAGACTACAGGATTTTTTAATAATTTTTTTTTCAGATATGCGTGCCAATATTAGTATTTGTTACAAAGACCAGCGGTCGTATTTAATGATGTCATTCTTAAATTTATAACTCATAATCATTAATATTTTATATGTTAGGTTACTGGATTGATTAAGACAAACGAAAATTAAGAAACAAAGCATACAACTTCAATTGAATTTTAAGTGTGTGTTGATTACACAGGACCGGCTAACCGTAACTTCAAAAAGCTGGTAAAAGGTTATTACCCGGAGTTAATATTTTGTTGGGATACGGCAGAATACAAGTCCGGATACACGAGCGATTGTGACATCAAAGAGTTTATACTTGTCATCGTTGCTTGTGTTCAGCTTTCATGCGCTGTGCTCCTTTTCCAACACAAACAAAATAAATTTTTGGAAAACCAAATTTTATATTAACCTTTAAGCCCCATAATGATTTTGGTAAACTTCCGCCTCAGTCCCATGAGGATTTCCCATATTGCGATCACAATTGGTTATGAAATTTAAAAAATTGCTGAAAATGTATTTATATTATTATTGTCATACTGACTTCATCTTTTAGGATAAGAATGGTCATTTCACATCTCAAAAAGACTGTATTGAGTTTAATAATATTTTTAACTGCAGTTAAGTACTATTATTTTTACCAAAAAAGTATAGCTAAATCACATCTTTAGCAAAAAAAACGACCACAAAACTTCGCAACCCGAGCGAAATCAGGAGCGAGGCAACCGCTGCCATTTCCCAAATACATCTTCTTTCAGGCAATGAAGAGTTTTTACATTCTGTGATTTTGTTTATAAAGAGCAGGGGTGGCGAACAAGTTCGACAAAAAGAGCCAAAATTTTAAACTGTGAGAGTCAGAGAGCCACACCACACAAAAGCAAATAATTTTAAAAATAATATATTAAACACATAATATAACATGCTCAGTCAGGTGTTTTTTTTGTTACCTTGTTGGAGTGATGGAATGATAATCTCAATGGGATTTCTGGCATCTTTTGTTTTCAGTAAACTTCTGCAAATCAGGTTTGTATTCAGTTGTAGCCACTCGGAGCAGTTCCTTTACATGAGTGTCAGTCAGAATGGACCGGTGCTTTGATTTTACGTGTTTCAAACTAGAAAACAGCTTTTCACAGACGTATGTTGATGCGAACATAGACAGCAGCTTGAGAGCGGCTCTTTTTACACACGGGTATTTTTCAGTTGGCACAGCTCTCCAAAACGTAACATGGCCTTCCTTCAAAAGAGATTTCAGTCTATCGTCCTCGCGTAGCTCAATCATTTCTAGTTCACTCGCTGCCTCATCAGTAACAAGTGGGGTTTTCAGGCAGTCGGTGTCAGCATTAAACAGGTCGATGAGAGAAGTGATCTGTGGTCTTTTTTGGTCCAAGTCCTCAAACCGCAAAGTAAACTTCTCTTGCAGCTGTGTAAGTTGTTTCACATATCCAGCCATATCTGTTTTAACACCGGTCTTCTGCAGGGTCCTGCGCAAAGAAGGAAAGTGGGATAGATTGCTGTTTTGAATGTGTGCTTTAAAAAGCTTCAACTTGTTTACAAAGGAGAATATACTTTGTGTCAGCTCAGGAAGAGTTTTTAATTTCCCCTGCAGGTCCACGTTTAGTTTATCCAAGTGTGAAAGCATGTCCACTAAAAATGCCAAATCCATAAGCCACTTGGGGTCTGAAAGCAGAGGATACGCTTTGCTCTTCTCTGCCATGAACAATTTTACTGTTTCCAAAAGCTCAAAAAAGCATGAAACTACTTTGCCTCTTGAGAGCCATCTCACTGCGCTGTGCAGTGGCAGGTCACCGGGCAAGTCTGCGTCAAGTTCTGCCACAGTATACAAAATAATGATAAGAGGCAAAGAGCCGCATTCATTTTTGCCCGTTCGCCACCCCTGATAAAGAGAATTCTATCTAGACTCTAGACCCACGCTTTGGCAATAGAAGCTAGGTGCGCCATACTGAACTTTGTGAAATTAACTCTTAATGTGCCACAAGGTTTTTGGAAAACTTCCGCCTCAGTGCCGTAAGAATTTCCCGAATTGAACTGGTGATGAAATTTAAAAAATTGTGCAAAATCCATTTATATTATTATTGTCATACTGACGTCATCTTTTAGAATAAGAATGGTTATTTTATGTATCCAAAAGACCGTTTTGAGTTTAAAACTATTTTTCCTGTAGTTTAGTACTATTATTTAGTAATAAAGTATAGCAAAATGGCATCTTCGATGAAAAAAGCGTAAAAACTTCCCGAATCGAGCGATAACACTAGCAAGGAAAACAGCCGCCATTGACGGAAGTAAAAAGAACATTGTTTTTCACGCACTGAAGAGATTTTACTTTCTGTAATTTTGTTTCTAAAGAGAGTTCTATCAAGTCGCGCATTATCGCTCTTTGGTAAAAAACGGTAAACCGTTGATTATCGCGCTTTGGCACATTAAGAGTTAAACGTTAATGTGGTAATTTTTATGCCTTTGATGTGTACGTACGTAGCAGGGAAACTTACGCTATGAGACCAAAATTGAATTTTAGCATGGATGTATGGCATCTTTCCTCTTAAGAAATAAATAAATATAGAAACACTCGCTGCCTTTACCGTTAGTCACATTTTGACAGTGTTAAGTCTTGTACTATGCGTCGGTATCTAAGTCTAAGCAAATTTTTTTAAAAAAATCTTTCTCTAGCCGCAAAACTCCTAAAATTTTTATAAAATATAATTCCAGCAAGTTTACAAATGAAGAATATGAACATTTTAATAAATTTCCTTATCATCACTGATACACCTTACATTGGTCACTTACTCACTTGTGGGACGTGGTGGTCGAGAGGTAGCGCTCTCGACTGTCATACCGATGGTCACGGGTTCGAATCCACACGAAGGTGAGGATTTGTTCTCGCGGCCTGAGGAGTCCCCGAGTCACCCAGCTCCGAATGGGTACCTAACTAGACAATAGTTAGGCGGCTGGGGTAATGCTTGGAACCCCTATAGCCGTGGCCTGTGACCGCTGCATCACTTGCCAACAGATCATCTCTCATGGTCTGTGGACGCAATTATCTTCTGCATAGAAGGAGCGTCTGTATATATAAGATAAGAGAGTATACACTTTAAAAAATTCCTTGAGTTTGTGCAAGAAGACAGAGTGAGAATTTATTGATTCCACTTCAAAACATCTACTTGATCTGGTTGGCAAATGAACTGAGGCCAAAATAACTGAGTTGCTTGGTTTTAAAAAGAAGACCAAAGCATACTATTAAAAAATGTACATCCATGATACAATAATCACTGAGGATGTTTTTGATTTTTTAAATCATGTGATTCTAAGTTGGTCTTTGAGCTATTAAAAAGCAGTGTTAGAAGGTCTTGATATTGAAGATGGTCTGTAGGAAAAGTCAGTATGATCCCTGTATTAAAAGATCACTGACTTATTTAGGGAAAGTCCTTCCAGGTGAATCCCTTTAAATTAGCCAATAACTGTTTTTGCAGAAGTTATGAATGCTGCCTCATCGACAGATTCAGGAGAGGCTGTGTGTGTGCTTTTTTTGGGCTTGTTTTTCATATTATTTTTTTTAAACCAATCAACTGGTTGGTGAAATTTTATCCATGAAACTGTTTTAAAAAATGGATTGAAAAGCTGTACTTTGAGTTTAAAGTTTATTTTCATCTTCTGTCCACTTCTGTAGGTGAGACTGTCAAACCTGAGTCAGTATTCCAGATCCCATCTACAAACACATCCGGGCCTGTCAGTGTGACCATCACATCTCGTTGTGAGCCCATGGGTGAAGTAGAACAGATAACAGATGCATTGGAAAATAACATTGTCCCAAGTGAAAATGTGAGCATTTTTTTAATTATGACAAGAGCACTAACATGTATGTGTAATGAATTTGACACTCATCAATATATATTAGTAGAAAGAGAAGAATTAGAATAATAGAAATTTCTAATTTTTTTAAAACAAACTTATTGAACTGCTTGCTAAATTTTTTTAAAGATTCATTTCAATTTTGACATGCATTGTATTTCTGCAAAGTTTACTTAATTTGTATTTAGTTAAAAACTATTTATTGCAGCTGTTGGCTCCTCGCAATATTTTCCCCAACCAAACTCCAGAAAATATTGAGCAGAAGCTGACAGGTGTTGAAACCAAAGCACCGCGACCAAACAAACAGCTGCTCAGACCAACCATTACACCAGAACCTTTGATGCTTCGCAAGAGAACAGGTCCCACTAAATTATTTTCTGATTCTCCCCAACTTTCTCCAAGGTGCGTAAAAGGAAAGAGTGTTGCTTTCATCTTGATAAAATATTTACTGATTCCTTTTAAAATCCATGTCATGCGGATATCCTAAATTAATAGAAACTAATTAAGAACACTGTGTGTACTCAGGTACTTCTATGCTTTAAAAAAATCTGTCTTAGTAGTGTTTTATCTCTAATAAACTATCTGGATGCTGATTAGAGCCTGTTTATTAAAATATGTACTTTTTTTTTTTTTTTGGTAATTTTTTACATACTAGCTTAAGACTTATAACATAACAATATAATTGTTCTTATATTATTCACCCTTCATGCCAATCAAAGTAGTCGTAGGTTCTTAGATTCTGATTATTAGTATAATAATTAATTGATATCAATAATATACCTTTCTTGTGAAAGTTTTATTTTATTTTTTTTTTAAACATGTGCTTTAAAGATCTTCACCACTATTGAATAATTTTTTTTCTCTTTTGCTAATTTGTGTATTTCAGTTTTGGGTTGTTACCTGTTGAAACTATTACACCTGTATCTAGCAGTGCCACCCCTTCTTTTATATCTCCTGTCGCTACTGATTCTCAAGGTCTTGGGGTGCAGGCACCAATGAAATCAAGAGTAAGTTACATTACAGTTTGATTACAGCCATGGACAGGGGGGATAAAAGTCAGTTATAACTTGATTTTATTTTTAGTATTAATTTTTAATCTGACAAAGCTCTGTAATGTACGCCTTGTCTCGTGTACCAAAACACGCCTCTTTAGTAATGAAATAATAGAAAGTAGAAACTCTTCATTTAATGAGAGAAGCTTTAGTCGACTTCCAGAAATGTCGGCGGTTGTCAGCTCTATTGTTTTCGCAAAGTTTTGTAGTAGTGTTTATAAATTTTTTAAAGATTTGATTTTACTATACATTTTATAAAAAATAATAACACTAAACTAGTACATGTAAAAATAATATTAACTCAAGCCGGTCTTTTGGATACGTAAATTAACCATTCTTATCCCGAAAGTTAAAGTCAGCATGACAATAATAATTTAAAATTTCAGAACCAGTTGATGGCAATAAACATGACATCCTTACAGGACTTATACATTAGTGAAGTGTGGGCCAAACCTACAGCTATAACTTAGGTTACAAATGGAGTTTTAAACATAATTAATAAAATTTAAAACTCATTTTAAAAATATGTTTTTTTTTAAATGAAATAATATTTTGTTTTGTACGTGCAGCCAATAACAAGACGAACACAAATAAGAAAATCTCCAATACTCAACTGGTCAAATACGTTGAAAAAAATGAAAGAACAGGAACCTGTGTGAGTACTCACCTTCATTCAACTGTTTTATATTTTGTCATTTGATCATTTTGGCTCCACTCCTTTGCACTGTGCAAAGTAATTTTTTTAATCTAATGAAACATAGTTACTTCCTAGAAAAAGTGAAAAAATGTTTTTTTACAATAACATGTATGATGTCTCTTTTTAACAGCAGCGCACCTATACGAAGAAGCTCAAGACTGTTCACTAATTCCAACTCAAATTCAAGTGCAGTGAAAGTAAGTTGTAAACCTGTTCATGCATTATATATTCCAATGTATTTCTTACAAAAACAGCTTTAGGGAGCTAGGTGACTTGGGTATTACCAGTAAATAACCAAAAACTCAATGATAAAATAAATTAACAGAACACTACCAATTTTCGTCATTTATTAAGTGTTTAACTCATTAAGATTAGGCTCTGGCTTTATTTACGCAACCTTTGCTTTCTCTTAACTCAACTTTTTTTCAATAGGAAAACAACAAAAGTCAAACAACTGGAACTTTTACAGGGACAAAGGGGGTTAATCGGCGCTCCAAACGAACAACAAAAACTCCCCAAGAACTAAATGAGATAAACAAAGGTGAGCTTTTAATCATGTTGCCACTGTTAGGGGGACATTGCTAAAAGTCAACAGTGTTTACCAAAGACATAAACACAGGACTGCATTTCCTGGCAAACAATTGTACATACCACATCCTTACCTGCAGGTGACCTGGAAGCTGACTCCAAACCTTCATCTGGCAACTCTGAGGCCATAGAACAGATTGTACAGATGCAGCAGCAGTCACTAGGTAAGACCATCAACCTGTGTATATTTTTGTGGCCCACAGCATCATTAAAAATATTCCACTTGTAGCATCTATAACTCTGATCTCCAAGTACTCAGTCTTCTGTTTTTTATTTTTAAATGTACCATTTCATTATTTGTGGAAATTATTTTATTACTAATATTTGTCACCACCTAATATATTATTACCATATTTTATAGCTGGTATACTTCACCTGCTAAAGAATATCGGCAAAGCCTATTCCGCATTGTCCCGCTATGACTGTAAGAGTTGCGTCAACCTTTTCTCGGATTTGCCAGAGCACCAGTATAACACCGGCTGGGTCCTGTGCCAGGTTGGGAGGGCTTATTACGAGCTGACTGAATACCAAAAGGTGAGTGCTGCACATAACAAAACAGCACAACTACATTGGTCAACTGGGACGTATGCCTCACATGTGCTGTAAGGCACATCAAAATTTGAGGATTGTGTTTAAATATTTTAAAAAATTTGTTAATCACTTTCACTTTCTATTATGTTTGTAGCAGTGTTTGGTTAAAATAAAAATAGAACCGGAATTATCTTATGAAATGTTATTTGAGATGTGAAAGCCATAGATGTCATATCGTAAAATGATGCTTTCGTGTTTAAAACAGGAAAATATCTATGTATGGAAAATTCATAAATTGAGAACTGCAGAAGTGCCTATTGCTTCTAAAGTCTAAATTAGATACCATTTTGACATCAAGGCAACTATTTCAACATAGAGGCATGCTTTTTGTTTGGCTTACAAGAGGAAATTTTGTTTATTTCATGTCTAATAAATGGTTTAACACTTAATGTACCAAAGCAAAGTAATCCGCGGTTTACCGTTTAGTACCAAAGAGCGGTAATGCGCGACTCAATAGAACTCTCTTTAGAAACGAAATTACAGAAAATAAAAACTATTCAGTGCGGGATGAATGATGTTTTCGACTTCCGACAATGGTGTCTGTTTCCCTTGTTAGTGTTATCACTCGATTCGCGATGTTTTTTTGGACGTTTTTACATTTTTTTATCGAAGATGCGATTTTGCTATACTTTATTACTAAAATAATAGTACTAAACTACAGGTAAAAATGGTTTTAAACTCAAAACGGTCTTTCGGATACGTAAAATAACCATTCTTTTTCTAAAAGATGACATCAGTATGACCATAATAATAAAAATGGATTTTATGAAAAAATTTTAAATTGCTGAAAAGTATTTATAATATTATTGTCATACTGACTTTATCTGTAAAAAATGTTCCCAGGCTGCTAGAGTGTTTGAAGAAGTCAGGAGGATAGAACCCTATCACATCGAAGGCTTAGATTTTTATAGTTCTGTTCTCTGGCACCTTCATAAAGAAGTGGAACTTTCCCTCCTGGCACAAGAGCTCACAAACATGGATAAGAAGTCAGCGCAGGCGTGGTTTGCAACTGGGAACTGTTTTAGTTTACAGAAGGAACACGATGTAGCCATTAAATTTTTTCAGCGTGCCATTCAGGTTAGTAGATGTAAGGGTGTTGAGAGCTACAGTAAATACATAAAATAGTAAAATGTTGGGGTTTTTTTTACTATTTTCCCTTAGAAGACGAAATTGAAGTAAAATTATGTTAATTTTTTTTTTAAAGGAAATTTTTTAATAATGCATTGCGATAAACAAAGTTAATGTAATTAAAATCTTGATTTAATGCAATAAGTAAGGTCCATAATACCTGAAAGTGTTTTTAGCAAATAGTTACAGAGCTTTCTGCAACATATTTTACACACCTCCAGGAAAGTCTTTCTTGAAGTTAGTTCCAGCCGTTGAACTTGATTCAATTCAACCGTTAACTGTCAAGTTGTTACAGTTCCATCATAACAGATTTTGTTTGTTTTTTGACCAGGTGGATCCTGGCTTTGTCTATGCCTATAGCCTCCTGGCCCTAGAGTACATTTACCTTGAGGAGTTTGATAAAGCTCTAACATGTTTTAGGAATGCAATACGTCTAGATCCAAGGCATTATCAGGCCTGGTGAGGACATAGTCTTTGTATTTTATAAGATGACATACGCTAATGTTTGGAAATAACTATATTTTGGTTACTTTTGCTTCAGTGCTACCTAATCAATCTAGCATACTTGAACATAGTTTATGAAATTCTCTAGAAAAATAATGATTATTTGTCTTTATAGGGTTGAAGTTTGAGATAAGAAGTATTTTTTAGAATTTTGTAAATTGATTTTTATGAATAAATATGTCTTTGGTTTTCCTTGATTAGGTATGGGGTGGGTATCATCTATTACAAGCAAGAAAAGTTTAGCCTGGCTGAAGTCCACTACCGGAAAGCACTGTCAATAAACCCTGAAAGTTCTGTTCTTATGTGTCATGTTGGTGTGGTGAGTCAGTTACCCCATTTCTTTTTTTTTTTTTTTCTTTTATGTCATGTAGCTCAACCAAATTTTGTTATATCAAATAGATCTTCTTACCTTGAACTGTTATGAACAAGAGCAATAGCTTGAAAACACTGTTGATTGAAAGGACGGCACCGTCTTTCCTCTTTCTATTCTTTTATGACAATTAAAGACTTGCTAGAAGTTAAACAATTATATACTAAGCTGCTCTAAAAAGATGTTGGCCAGTTGAAGGTTGTTAATGTCAGATTGTTGTTCTCACATGTTATTGTTAAAGTCTACACATTCATTCATCCACTATAACCAGGCTGTCTTGGCAATACAACAGACTTGAGATATACATAAATGTCACTTTATGATCATGTTGAACTTTCTACATTTTAAGCAAGAAACTATTAAAAAAAATCAGAATTCTACACTGTGATAAATTTAACATTTTTTAAAGGTGTTTGATAGGTGCTACAATGTTGTTGTTTTTTTTTAATGTTGCACAAGATAGTTTTCAAATCTTCAATATTTGGATACATTACCTGAGTGTTGGGACATTGTGAACAAACAATACATCACCTGAGTGTTAGGACATTGTAAACAAACAATACATCACCTGAGTGTTAGGACATTGTAAACAAACAATACATCACCTGAGTGTTAGAACATTGTAAACAAACAATACATTACCTGAGTGTTGGGACATTGTAAACAAACAATACATCACCTGAGTGTTAGGACATTGTAAACAAACAATACATTACCTGTTAGGACATTGTAAACAAACAATACATTTTGTTGTTTTTGACTGCAGGCCCAGCACGCCCAACAGAAGACAGACCTCGCTTTGTGCACACTCAACACAGCCATCAAAGCTGATCCCAAAAATCCTCTGTGTATGTTCCACAGAGCTTCTATTCTCTTTGCCAACGACAGACACAAAGTAAGTTCTCAACCATCAGCGTTGTAATAGAATATCTAATTTGTGTGGTGAGGTTTTTTTCCCTCTTTAAGCATGAATCATTTCTCAGACCTTTTCCTTTCTTTTCTTTGCTGTGCAGGAAGCTTTGGAGGAGTTAGAAGCCTTAAAACAAATTATACCTCGTGAATCTCTAGTCTACTTTCTGATGGGAAAGGTATGTTGTACTGTGTTTTATTCTTTAACTGTGTTATTTTTTTTATGTATAAACTTTATCTATAAGCAGTTTATGTGGCATGGTATGCAAGCTGGGCAGGCATACTTAGAGTCCGAGGTTCAAATCTCTTTTAAGGCAGGGGGTTGTTGCAGTGGCTAAGGGTGTCCCTGAGTCCACCCAGCTCTGAATGGGTACTTGATTGGGTTAAAGCAAAGGTAGCTGGGCAGCCTGCTAGCCACACAATCCCCTTGTATGTCATGGCTTTAGAAGGTTGTGACCACTGCATGTTCTGAAAAGGGAACTTTTACTCTCTAGAGCTGTTTATTTATTTACTTAATACTCAATCCACTGCTTGGTAAACAAGACCTGTCAGCCCTTTAACACAAATATTGTGAGAGTAGCTTGACTTTCTTAACCAAAGACCTTGGAAGGTGGCACACTAGTTGTCCTGTGGGGGATATTCAACTTTTAGATAAATTTTTGCAATAGAAAATAATTTTTGTTGTCACAACAAACATTAATCTCAAAATATATTTTATTTAAGAGGGGGGATATGACACCTTAGGAAGGAAAAGACTAGAATATCATTACAGTAGAAGTCCATTAGTCCGGCATCCAACAGTCCGGAATGCCCAATAGTCTGGCATCCATTCGGGAAATTAAAAATTTTAGTTTTCTCCAAAAGTGTGTCTTTAAAGCAAACAAAAGTGCCCGAGAGCTATTACGGAAATTTTCGGAATAGTTCGGGATCATCCAGGGGCACTCGGTATTTTACGGAAACAATTAGCGGTCGGCTACTCTCAGCTGTCACAATAAATACAGGTGCAGTGCAGCTCAATCAATCAATCCCGAAGCGTCCTTTTTTTTTTTTTTGTGCGTTGTTGTTTCTGTGTCCTTTCAGATCGTAGTAAACTGTGTCTCAGTACTCTCTTCTGTAATGCGTACTGTAATACGTATGTAAGTTTTGAAACTTTTTACAAACAAAGTGAGTTTAGTTCAAACTATACAGTGACCATGTTTTCAAAACATAAGCCTTCGAGTTCAACAGGAGAGAAACGAAAACACATAACACTGACTCTCAATCTGAAACTAGAAATCATCAAACGGCTAGAAAAAGTTGAGAATAGAAATGTTTTAATGAATGAGTTTAATATTGGCTCATCAACTATTTATGACATTAAAAGAAACATAGTTCATTTGTTTTACGGCAAAGCCTACACTAAAAAGAAGGGGCACCGCCCAATAGACCGGAATTTTCGATAGTCCGGCACCGAGCCGGTCCCGAACGTGCCGGATTATCGGACTTCTACTGTATTTACACTTTTATGTGTTTATTTTGTCCATCTGGCTAGTAGAGTAAATTACCACTTTGCAAACGCTTTACGCTAAAATTAGCACGACTTCTTGCTTTCAAGGCTTAGTTTCTAAACCGCTCGACATGGAGTAAAAATGAAAGCACCTACAAGTAGTATGACCACAAGACTACTATAATGTGAAAGCATTTTTGTTTTACTACGCGAGGTTAGAGTGTAAAAACAATATTAGCTGACCCAGTAAGCTACCGCCTGAGAAACACTTTTTTGCATATTTTTTTTCAAATGAAACACTTTGACCTCATAGGAAACACATAACCAAAATCACCAAATAATCATTTTTAAGTAAAGGGAGTCTAACAAATAACACTGGAGATTGTCAGGTTTCGTTGTCTAGGGTTCTGGTCCAAGGCTCACACACCAACAACTGTTGTACAGCAATTGAACTCAAGTCCCTTTTTACAGCAATCTTTATTTACATGAGTCCCCACATGTCACCTATGTACAACTCTCTTAACCGCTACCAAATCTCCGTGTCTCTTAGTTACAACATAGGCCCGCCGTACAGTCCAGCCGGCCAACACGGAAACCCTGAAAGCTCGGGTACTCCTCGTGTTCACCGTCACCCGGCGACTTGTCTCCGTACCTCTCCTACAGCCGAGACACACCCGAGTTTTATACCCGTGGGCCTGGACAGACCTTGCATGGACTGCTCCACGCCCCCCACGTGAATACCGTTCACAAACATCACAACATGAGCTTGTGACCGGGCAAAATACAACTTTCACAAACAGTGATTCTCATACCCCTGACAGAGATGTCAATAATAATGCAAAAACTTTTATTAAAGAAATTAGAGCCCAAATAACTTAGTTCTGTATGATATGTACATTTAAATAAAGGCACACAGAATCAAAGAACAACATAGTAGACTGACAATATCAGTATAAGCTTTTTTTTT